>JASAND010006076.1:0-30190 GCA_030248195.1 Trissonchulus latispiculum | reverse complement strand
TTCTGGGGCTCCGCCCCAGACCCCCTCCATGTATATATTGGTGTGTCTGTACTATATGGAGTCGTCCCCGGTAGCAGTTAAAGCATTGAACCTTAGTACGTGACCAGCAAGTTTGTGAAAAAATTATTCCAAAAAGTTGGAAAAATAAAGAATTCGTTTCAGGAGGCGAAGTGTTTTTCAGAAATTTGAATTTGTCCTATCTTATTTTTGACATTTAATGTATTAATCTTTTTAAACATTTCCATTATGAATTCTATTGCAATTTACAAAATTTTTCAACTTCTGGGGGGCTCCGCCCTCCAGACCCCCCGCGTGGCTTCTTTCGAAATGTTACACAAGTGCAGTTGGCATAACTTTGGCTTGAATGATCCGAAAATAACATTGTAGCAAGAAAATAACGTCTAAATGTATTTTATTTTATATTACAGTTGAAAAACGACACTTTTAAATTTTACACAGCTTCAAACAAAAATACACAGTGAAATTTAAATTTACACAAGATTTACACAGGTCCGATTTTGAAAAAAAAACCCTGTTTTACAGCAAATTTACTATGTGGTAAAATCGTTATAAAGACGTTGTAAATGTTGTAAAAACATTGTAAATTGGTCCAATTTCATTTACAATGATTTTACAACAGATTTACCACAATTTTACAACGTGGTAAAATTATTGTAAATACGTATATATTAGGGATCGACCGGAACTCCAAAAAACCGGAACCGGAACCGGAACCGGAACTGGCTTTAAAAAACCGGAACCGGAACCGGAACCAGCTCTTTAACACTACAAAAATCGAAAATTTTTTCTGACGTTTTGGACAATTTTTGGACAATTTTTCGCTTTTTTTGTAGTTACTGGAACATTGTAATAACGTTTGAATTATATTTTATATAGTTATTTCAATGCAGGAACATGAAATTTGCAATTTATTACGAGATTTTTGTCTTATAGCATAGTTAAACGTTACTACATTATATATAGCTATAAAATTTAAAATGAATTATGCACGGTATGAATAGGCTATATTTATATTATTCGAGCACATTTTCGATGAATAAGCAGCATCTATATTTTTATATTCTATACACGAATTTCGATGAATAATTTAATCGAATGCAAGTTGACTTTTAAAGATTTACTGGCAAATAAAATTTAATTTCTTAATTAGTTAAGCTGAATTTTCAATTAAGTTAAATAAGTAATACGTAGTTTAGCTGAATTTTCAATTATGCTAATTAAGTAGATAGAAACTGATTCCACGAAATTTTTGCGAGCACCAGAAACTGCTCTTACAGCGTTCGGCAAAACGTCAGAAACATGTTTAGTTTTTATCATCTGGCTTGTCTGATAATTTCTAGTCATAATCAAAAAGTTCATTTAACTTTACTAGAGCGCTAGGAAAAGTTGCAGCATTTTCAAAACCAAAATTAAAAATAATGATGCCATTTATATACATTTTTAGAAAACAAAAGATATCTATTACCATTTTAGTTTACTTTTATTCTCTGTGTATATACTTCAGACAAAATTAAAATTTTTCTGAAAAGTGTATACTGTTCTTGTACAAATTCCGTATTGTAAAATCTAATCTGGTTATAAACTTAGATAACATCAGCTATATATATATACAAAATTGGATTTGTTTAGAACATCGGCTTTTAATCTCTCTCTCTCTGGCTGCAGGCTCATCGCATCGGCATATGAGTCAGGGCTGTGTTATTAGCCCCGCCACCTCCAGGAACCCAATCACCAGTTTGGGGTCCGTAACCAGGATATCCAGGTAGGGGGTATGTCCCAGGGTATGCAGTCTATACGTACGTCGCTAATGTAGGGCAATCAAGCAGGAGGTGCTCCAGGTCTTCTCCGCATCGGGGACAGACAGGACTTGTAGCCTGACCTATGCGGTGCCTGTAGGCTGCCAGCAGGCTGCAGTGACCTCCTGAGCGCAGTTGGGCCAGAATTACCCTCTGTTTTTTGGACAATCCGGCCACCTTTTCGTCGCTGATTGGTTGTAGTCGTGGATTTATTCTGCGTACAAGTGGATGGTCAATACTGGTTCTCCAGTCTTCTGCCGTCTTCCGATATACATACTTTTGCATGGTGGGAAGGTCCACCGGTTCGTCTAGCTGGGCAAGGGCTGATCCTTGCTTAGCTATTTCGTCCGCTTTCTCATTTCCAGGAACTCCGGTGTGTCCTGGTACCCACTGGAAGGATATTCTTCCGTCGGCTTCAAACAGGAGATTCCAGATTTGCGCTTCCATTTCCCCTATGGCCGCTCCTGGTCCCTTTCCCAGCCTCTGTAGCGCAGACCGGGAGTCGGTCAGAATGATCATGGTCGGACGGTCTGTTTCACGGCTCCACTTCTGCAGGTACCATTCCAGGACCATTCTTATTGCCTTTAGCTCAGCCCGGTAGCTAGAGCAAAGTTTTCCGGCCGGTTTGCAGATTCGCTCAGTGGTCCTATCTGGGAGTATGATGAAGGCTCCAGCTCCTCCGTCGTCAGTCCCAGATTTGGCAGACCCGTCAGTATAGCTTCTACTCGACCGCCTATGGTGCTGACTTGGCCGTTCCACTCCAGACAGATGTCTACTTCTGGCGGTTGTGCCCAGGGCGGTTTGGGTGGCTGCCGTAGTATTGGTTCTCGTTCCATTCCGGCCAGATCCCTGACGTGTCGATTTTCTTTGGCAAATTCCCGCCATGATGTCACCGATTTCAGTCTTTTCCTACAATTGCCATCAGCAGCAATTCTTCTCGGGTTTCCCTCTTCCAGGACAGTCGATTTCAGATAGGCTGACAGGGCTTTCCTTTCAGTAACTGTTCTTATGGGAAGGAGGTCTGCTTCTACCAGAACTGCAGGAGTAGGTGCAGTACTGGTGCATCCAGTTACCAGTCTCGCCGCTCTGCTGTTTAAGACTTCCAGATTCTGCAAATTGGTCTTGGCCACTGAAGGCCCCCAACCTCCAATGCCATACTCCGCCACCGATCTGATGTATGTTAGATATACCGTTCTCAAGCTGGATTTGGCCATACCCCACGACTTTCCAGCAGTGCAGCTCATGACTTTGAGCCTGGATTTCATTTTTGCTGTGAGTGTGGCTATGTGCTGTCGAAAGGTGAGCCTTCTGTCAAAGGTAACTCCCAGGAACTTGGGATTTGCATTGAACGGTACAGGATCTTGCCCGTAGGACAGGCTCACAGTCGTCTTCGCTTGGTGGGGGTCCGTGGTGAACAGAGTGGCTTCGCATTTCGCAACGTTCACCGTCATTTTCCACTTATCTGCCCAGTTCTTGATCTCGTCCACGGCCAGCTGTATGCATCTTTCTGCTTCTTCAATTCGTTGGTGGCTTGCCCAAATAGCCAAATCATCTGCGAACAGACTGATCCGAACATTTTCCGGCAACGTGGCAGCGATATCGTTGATAAATACCAGGAACAGCATGGGAGAAAGTACTCCCCCTTGCGGAACTCCAGCTAAGAACCGCCGGAATTTGCTGTGTCTGCCGTTGATGCGGACACTAGCTCGGCGGTCAGATAGGTACTGCTTGATCCAGATGATGAATTTAGCAGGGACGTTACAGCTGAGCAGCTTTTCTAGTATTCCTGGGCGCCACACTGTATCAAATGCCCTAGCAAAGTCGATTAGGGCCATTACAGTTCGTTGGGGCGGCCTGCTGTGGAATCCATCGGCTATGTCCTGGGTAATTCGCATTATCTGATCTTCAGTTGAATGGTTTTGCCGGAAGCCGGCCTGCGCTTCGGCAAAGAAATGCTGATTTTCCAGAATGTACGCCAGCCTATTTTTTACCAGCTTCTCCATTATTTTACATATGTAGCTGGTCAGACTTATAGGTCGATAGCTGGCTGGCTGATCTAATGGTTTTCCTTTCTTGGGAATTGGAATAATAGTTGCCTTCTTCCAACTGCTCGGAATCTCTCCAGACGCCCAGGAGAGATTGTAGACGTGCAGCAGGGCCACCAGTCCAGCTGGTGGGAGATTCAGCAGCATTTCCGGAGTTATTCGGTCGTTTCCAGGGGATTTGTTCCTCGGAAGATCGGACATAGCCGATTTTAGCTCTGCCATTGTGAACGGTTTATGGCTTGGTTCCTGATCCTGGTCTGATGAGGTCTTCCACTGACGTAGTTTAGCTCCAATGATCCGTTTCCGTTCCGGCTTTCCTTCTTTCACTCTGCTGACAGCTGCATATTCTTTGCAAAGGACCTCAGCTCGGTCTCTGTCAGTCGTATAGACTTTTCCGTTCCTGACCAGGGCAGTAGAGGTGACTTTGCCGTGGCGCCCATCCATTGCCTTAATCAAAGACCATACTCTATTTGGGTCGCTGTTGGCGTCCAGTTTCGTGGTGGTGCTCCTCCAGCATTCAGATTTCTTTTTCTGTATAAGATCATTGGTTTCCTGATTTAGCTGAATCCATTTCCTTCTGTTTTCTTCACTTGAGCTGGCCAGTTTTCTGGCTTCCCTCCGCTGTTTTACTGCAGATTCAACTTCTTCATCCCACCATGGCTTGGGGTATTTTCTCCTTCCACAAGGTATGGCCTTGTTGGCTGCGTATGATATTGCTTCTGTCAGTAGTCGACTAGCTCTGTGGACACAGGTTTCACGGAGGACACTATTTTGCCGCAGTTTAGTTTCCAGGATCTCAGCGTACAGTCTCCAGTCAGCCTTGTGGTGAGCCCACTTTGGTGGAATCTTTGGTGGAGGGCAGAGAGGTTGTTCCAAGCTTATATCTACCAGTATAGGTAGATGGTCTGATCCCATGTCGTCCAGTACACGCCATTTGACTCTGCCATGCCAGGCCGAGTGATGCACGGTGAGATCAGGTGCTCCGTCACTGCCCAGACGGTAGTCGGTTCGAGTCGGGCTTCCATCATTGGCTACAATCATTTCCGAACCTGCCAGCCAGTCTTCAATTAGTAGCCCTCTTCTGTTCGTCGCTACTTGATTGTCCCATGTTAATGCATGGGCATTAAAGTCACCAGTTATTATGGTATCACAGTTTTGTGGCAGGGCATCAGGGTCAAAACTGTCCTGCCTGTTGTCATCTATGGCATTTCGGATGGGCGGGCAGTAAATATTGACAGATGTAACTTCTCGATGCTTTCTCCCTTTCGGTAGAAAGACTGAGCAGACAAGCGTTTCCGTCGTTTTGTCATCTGGACTGACTACTGTTTCCTGGGATACTCTGAATGGGATACCATTCTTCACTGCTGTGAGGAGGCCTCCACCCAAGGCAGCCCCGTTCCGGTCCTGCCGATTGCACTGTCGGTCCTTTACTGCGACGGAGTATCCAGTTAGAGTCGGGGTTTTCCCGTACAGTCTGGTTTCCTGTAGGTTCACAATGTGGACAGGATTTCCTGCGTGGTCCATTTCATACATGAATTTCTCTAGCTCAGTCTTTCTTCGGTGGTAGCTGCTGACATTCCATTGGAGAATGCGAAGCGTCGACGGCCTGTTTCCCGGTTGTTGTTGGAGTCTAGTTTGCGGCAGCTGGGGGGGCGGTGGGGCAGGCGGTCGGAGTCGGGGTACCTGTTGCGGCGAGTTTGGCACAGGCGTAGGGGCGGGCGGGGGAATACAGTGTCTGCAGATCCACGAATTCGGGGTCAGTGATTTGATTTCCTGGAGCGACAGTTCTGCGCAGTTTTTGTGATACCATTTATCACAGTTCTTGCAGAGCACTCCCCATACCGTCCAGGGAACGTTGCGTCCGCATTTCCCACACGGCCATTGGGGGGCATCGCTCGTTGGTTTGGGATGTCGCGGTCCTGGATTAGGGTGAATGTCACCGGCTACCAATAGCAACAGCATCAGTAGTGTAGCCAACGATGCCGTTGCTCTAGGGACCCAGCTAGCCGGACGGCTAGATCCCGTAGTCAAAAACCCTGGTTTTGACGTATAGACTGCAGTTTTTGGGTCCTCCTGGATATGGGGGCCGGATGGCTTTTCCCACCAGCGATTGCTGGACCGGAGGGCCTGTAAGGGGAGCCACTTGGGACCAACCAGAGGGGGACGGGATCCACCCTCCAGGGATCCTCTCCACCACGGAAAGGGGGCATCCATTGAAGAAGATCGGCTTTTAATTCCTTAGCTTGTTATTACATCTCAATATAATTACTTTGTTATTGGAGTTTTCTGATTAAAATGCAAATGGTTGAAATATATATACAAATTTTCATCCATTAAGCGTACGTATATGTAAGCCAAAAGTATTTTTCACAAGTTTCAAAGAAAGTCGAAATATATACACAATTTCTCCAACTTGAATTAAACGAAATTTCTTCCTTTCGGCTAGCTTCATCAGGATTTTTAAATTTTAAATGACGTTTCTTCAAAAGATTTTTAAAAACCATTGCTATTTGTTCCATCCATAATTTTTTAATAATTCTGTTGATCTGCGCACTGGTTTAATTACTAAACAAAGAGCAATAAACTTACGTAGTCCATATTTAAAGTCCAGTCTCGATTTAAACAAAAAGATTAAGCTAAAACTGACATTTGATTATGCAACAGCGCACTCTATAATTTTGAAATAGCATAGGTCGACGGTAAGGCTTCAATAATTTCAATTCAGCATTAGGTATCTTTCACTACTTAAATTTAAAAGTTTCGGCGGTCTTCTGCTATTTAATCTGAGTTATTAAGTATTATTTTTGTTTTATAATATATTAATATTCATAACACCATTACAATAGACATTAGTATTACAAATTCGAAACATTCTAGGTAATGCAATAGCGCCGCAGGCGAAAATTTTTGAATAAATCATATTCTGGTCATAAGAGAATCGCAGTTTTTCAAAAAGTTTTAAAGAAGTTTGATAAAATTTTTGAAAATTTTAATAAAATTTTGCTTTTGATAGTAGGCTAAAATTGGTTTCGGTTCCGGTGCGTTTTCACAAACCGGACCGGAACCGGAACCGGAACCAAAAAGTATATACCGGAACCGGAATTCCGGTCGATCCCTAGTATATATATATAAGAATCGATGTAAAACATTTGTAAATCCGTTAAACTCACATGGTAAAAGCGGATATAATCATTGTAACTCCATTAAAAATATTAAAATTTCGTTGTAAAATCATGGTAAATCGCAGCAGCAGCTTGCGCAGCAATTTACAACGATTTTACTCACCAAAGTTCTTCCTGTCCCTGTGTTACCCCCCCCCCCCCCCCCGAACCCTCCCCAGCACTTTTTGGGGTCAAAAAGTTAGCTAAATTTTGCTAACAAAATGGTCATTTTTTGATAAATTTTTCTCAAATTCTGGCTTAAGATTGGTTTAGAACGGTGTAAAAACGCTTAAAACGATAAAAACAAGCCTTGTTTCGACAAAAAAAGCGTTAAAATACATTGCGTTTTTAGGCCATTTTTTGAATTTTCTGAGGTCCGGCATAGGTGTAACGGGGATTTGGGTTGGGGGGGCCCCTCCCCCGGAATTTTGGGGGTGCCCCTTTTTAGACCCCCCAAACCCCCATAGGTGTGGCTGGCGAAAAATTTGGGGATGGGGGTTCAGAAAAGAGTAGGGAGGGGGGTTTGGCGAAAAATGGGGGAGGGGGGCTCGCGAAAAGTCGATTTGGGGGGAGGGGTAAGAAAAATTTTCTAGGGAGGGGTCGGCGAAACATTTCGAAAAAAGTCGTTTTTTTCATTAAAAAATGAAAAATTTTCTCAATTTACAGCTATTTTTAACGATTTTTAGCATAATTAAGTGAATTCTAGCAATTTTTCGCTAATTTTTGGAATTTTTTGGAAAAATTTCGAATTTTTAACTAAAATTTTCAAAAATTAAGGTAGGGGTTTGAAAATTTTTGGCGGGGAGGGGTCTGAAAAATTCGATTTGGGGGGAGGGGTAGGAAAAAATTTTTAGGGGGGGGGGTTGGCGACCCCTCCATTTGGGGGGCGGGATCCCCTCCCCCCCCTCCCCCCCCTAACACACCTATGCAACCCCCCCCCCCACGACCCCCCAAACCTCCCCCCAAAAAAATTTTCTATTTTTATGTCAAAATCGCACTTTCAGCCATTGCTAATGCCAAAAAACATTTAACTATGAAGTAATTTTGACATTAGACAGGGGTTTTAAACTCGAAAACTTGATTGCCAACATGATTCTAAGTCTAAAATAAGGTCAATATTGAGCCAGAAAGTCCATAAAACCGTTAAAAACGTGTATTTCTCGCAACAATAAACACTTTAAGCCAAACATTTGGACTTTTTTGAAAAATTTTGCAGAATGTACCCTGAAAATACCCAATTTTTGGCCAAGTTTTCGCGCCTTCAGAGCGACTCCCCCCCCCAAATGGGGGGGGGGGACGGGGGCCCCCAAAAATTTTTTGGGGGGGGGGGGTTTGTAGAAATGGCTGGGGGGCAGCGGTTTTTTTTTCAAAATCGGATTTCATCAAATTTTCGTCATTTTTATTTTCTGAACGTCATTTTTATCTGTCCAACGTCAAAAATAAATTTTTGCATAAATGCAGTTTTGTTTTGATTTTAGGTTATATTCCTAATTTAGGTTGAATTTTACATTGTTGGTGTGTGTTGCTTCATATTTCACATATTCTAACTTACATACTCATATAATAATATCTGGTGTCAATGTATGTACCATGTCTTTGAGCATTAACAATGACGAGAACAACCCGATACAGTGTGGGGGGCGTTTTTCATTTTTTCCTTTGTAGATGGATTCTTAAAATTTTATTCTTTTCATTTTGCAGAAACAAGAAAATTTTTTAATTTACAGTTTTGCTATCAAATAAATAAAATCACACGACATTTTAACTCCAAAAATCTGGTAAAAACTTTGCGAAATATGCGTATACGCGCGAGCGAACTTTGTTGACATGCCTTTTTTCTGTTTTCCTGATTTTTCTTTTCCTATACCTTCAAACCGCGACGACGGGGCGCCCTCCAGATCCATCCCAGTGGTTATAACATTTATACAAGTACGTATATAAGCTCTCATTCCATCGTCCCTAATCCGAAGGGAATTTCCCCCCCCCCCCCCCTTTGAAGGATGTAGCATGAAACCACGCCCCAAAATCTGCAATTCCTTTAAAAAAAATCACTGTTAAAACAAATAGCAAACTTTGCATTCTTTTTTTAAATTTGAGTGCTACATCCACATTTTGGCTTGGTCATTCTTTCGTCATTTTTTATTTTGGCGTCGTCAAAACTATTGTTCATTTCTGCAAACGACGCTAGTTTTGACCAAAAAAAAGAACCTAGCGGGGGGGGTTCCCCCCACCCCTCCAAACAACCTATGGGGGGGTTCGGGCTCGGGGGGGTACATCCCAGCACATTTCGGGGGTGGACCATTAAATTTCCGAAGTTTACCCCCCCCCCTACCAAAATTTCCGGTGAAACTATGGTGACGCCGAGTGGAAAGCACCTCGACCTCCCCACTCCACCCCTCTCGGCCCCCCACTAAAAAATTCCAGAGGGGATGAACTTGAAGGGAGTGGACTCAACTGCTCGGTAGTGTTTATAAGGAATGATGCCGGATCAAGTAACTTGGCGGGGGGAATCTAAAGGGTATTTTTATGTTTGAAATTTGATTTTTCTTTTAAAGTGCCCTTAAGCCTCAGCCATACGTTAAACATAGGCTGTGATATACCCATGAAGTCGAGATTTGATTTCTCAGTGTTAGGGATCCCCCCGTTCTAGGTGCCGCAAGTAACCCAAGATGCCATGCTTTCATAATGTTAATACGACACGGTAAAATAACGTGACCGCGTGGCCTCATGGGTGTGCAACCCATTAGCGCCGTTGCCCAGGCATACCAGGAGCACCAGGGCTGGCATTTTTTAGGGTTTTGAAAGTGGGGGGGGGCTTCGCCCCCCCCTAGGGAGGGATAAGTGGGGCGCTTCGCAAAGTGGGGGGGCGAGCCAAACGTAAAAATATATATAGCCATGGGGTGAAAAAAAACCCACCCCCTTTTTGGGGGGAAAAAAACCCACCCGCCTCCTAGGTCATGGGTTGGAGATATGAGCTCCAAAACATAGCAGCAAGAAGCGCGACTCTTTCTAACCTATGTATGCAAAGATCAAGTCATTTGGTTCACTCCTGCTTATTTTATGACATTTTGAAAATGACAACTACTTTTTGGTTCAACCATCCAAAAATTTACCAAAAGTTTGGACCGATGTAACTTTTGACTGGGTTGGGCTAGAAAAGTTTTGCAAATATCTGCAATGATGGCAACTCTTCCTCTTTGCACACAGCCAAAATTAGACCGATTCGCTGTAGCGTTAGTCTGGCACATTGCCAGACGTGGCGGGGAAAAAAACCCACTTTGGGGGGAAAAAACCCACCCAAATTTTTTTGAAAAATTTTTTAACAACTCAACACGGAAACAATTAGAGACTATAGCACGGTACTATATAGCACGCTGCGTCATCCTATGCGGTCAGATTCCGACAATTTTGCTTACCTGGCTAGCTAGGGGCTAAAAATCTTAAAAGTGCCATTCCGCAGCTGGAGGACCCAATACAGGTACAATTGTGGATTTTAACAGCCAATTCTACGTAAAAAACCATTCTCTACACGATAGAATAATAAGTTCTATCAAATTACATCATTTTTAGCATTTTTCAAAAATTGCCCTATGTTTATGTGTTAAACTTTATGAAACCTGGCCAGTTGATGCAGCATTTTCAATGGCACATGAGATCTCAAAAAAAGCTACTTAGATCGGGTTTTTTGGTTCATACTAACTAAAAAAGGGTTGAATTTTACACTGGAAGTGTCAGAATTGCGATAGAACAATTTTTAAGACCTGTGAGGGGTGGGTTTATTTTCCCCCATTTGGGTTTTTTCCCCCCATTGGGTTTTTTCCCCCGCTACTTATTGCATTATACCGCTCTAACGGTACAACTTAGAGAAGTGCAAATAGGCTTAAAAGAAAGTTCTAAGTACGCCAAGTACGATGGTATATAAAGTTCTCAGATAACCCTTATAATAAAAAAGTTCCAGCCAAAATCCGAAAATGTGGGTTTTTTCCCCCCATGGCTATACCGAAATTTTTAGCGAAAAATTAGAATTTTTAAGTGAAAAACGCAAAATATTGCTGTTTTTAAGCTTAAAATTAGCTTATATGTATAAGTCCATAAATTAGCTAAAAATTGAGAAAATTTTTGAAAATTTGACCTCAAAAACCTAATTTTTTGACACTTTTGGGCGACCCCCAAAAAAGTGGGTGGGGGCTTGCCGAAAAGTGGGGGGTCTCCGAAAAGTGGGGGGCCCACCCCCCCCCCCCCATGGGCGCACTCAGGGAAGGAGTTTGGGGGTTCCGACCCCTCCCTTTTTATCCGATTTACCCTCGGAATTTTTGGGGAGAACGCAGAAACGGAGCTATTTTCAATGCATAAAACTAAAAAACAGGAAAATTTTCTCGTTCGACCCCTCCCTTTTCAAAATCCTGTGTGCGTCCCTGCCCCCCCCCCCCACTAAAAAAATGCCAGCCAGGGGTCGATGTTATCAACGCCCAAACCCGGGTTAAGTCACAACGTCACAAAGTAACTGCATGTGTTGAATATAGCCAAGTTAACCCGGGTTTGTGACTTATATGCCGCGTATATATGTAACCCGGGTTTAGACGTTGATAACATTGGGACCTGGAGATTTCGATTTGGTGGGATCCATGTCCATCGGATTTCCCACTGAGGTGGTTCCAAACTCCCCATGTGCTATGTTTCATAAATTTCAATGGTAAAAATTTCAAAAACTTTCCATCTGTATTAACTAGGCAAAAGCCTGTTTCTAGCTATGGATAGGAACTGCTCTGTATGTTTGAGAATACGGCCCTCAGCTTACGTATGTTTCTATGTATTTTTAGATCAAACCATTATGACCAACATTATATAGAACATTTTAATGGATATGATTTTTTTCCTTTTGCTCTTACCCGTGGCGTCCCAGGGTCATCTTGCTCATCATCAAAATAGGAAGAGCCCTGATAAGTTATTGCTCATTTCACTAGATGGATTTCGCTGGGATTATCTGGAACAGCTGCCAGATTCCAACAACTTTACTCAGTTTCTTCCGTATGGGTTGCGCGCACCTAAGGGGTTGCTCAATCAGTTTATAACTAAAACTTTTCCTAATCACTATAGTATTGTGACAGGGTTGCATGAAGAGTCTCATGGTATTGTTGGCAATCAATTGTTTATTCCTACATTAAATCGAACAGTTAACCTGTTAAATGAGACCAGTGAAAAATTGAATCACATTTGGTTGGGTGAGCCTATCTGGATTACTTACATGCGCCAGCGCGAATCGTCTTCTGTCGGGTGCTACATGTATCCTGGTTGTGCCTTTAAAATTGACGGTAATATATAAACATGTTTATAATCATAAACATAACATTGGCATAGGGTTGGGCCCCGGAGGGCTTATCCCAAAAAATTTGAGGAGGCTTCTACCTGGAACTCGAATTTTTCTTGTAGCTAGCACCTCAAAACTAAATTAACTAGATTTTTTCGGACAATTGACGCTACGTTATTTTATTAATTACGTAATTTATTATATAAGATTTTAATTAAGATTTCAAAAATTTTATATAATTCTGTCATTTTTGATATATATGTACGCTGCGAATTTCTTTCATGCAGTCAAGCTACAACCTTTCTTTCAGAAATATTTTGGAAGAAATTAATAGTTTATATACAATTTTTGAACATTTCGTCAAAAATTCGCTTATTTTTCGTTGCGGATATCCAGATATCCAGAAATTTCTGTCAAATCGGACATTATCCCGATAAAAAATCCGGGTATCCGGATATCCGTTGTCCATCGCTAGTATGCACAATAAAATACGGGAAAACCATTATTTGAAAACATTGGCTGCTGATGTCCATTTATTATAACTTAAGCGTAAGCAGAAAGAAACGTTTACATATTGAAAGTCAACCACCCTACCCCACCCCATATATTACCCTCAAAACACACAAAGAATGGTTAATTCGCGCGAAAATTTTTGTTTTTCCTGCTTTTCCTCCTTTCTGCATCGTAATATTTCTGACCTTTGAAAGCTGACAGGGGGGCGGCCCCCCCTGGGTGCGCCCCTGCCTGATACCTACGTACGTATTTCACTATATATTATATACACCTCCTACCGCTATAAGTATGTATATTATTTTTCTTATGTTTAGGTATGCGACTGGAGCATGCCGTACACTTTGAGCCGAATGTAAAGCTAAAGGATAAGTTCGATTCTGTAATGCGGTGGTTGAGTGGGGAATCCTATAATTTGGTAATTCTATATCATCCGGAGCCTGATAGTACGGGACATAAATACGGCCCCAGTTCCCCGGAGATTCGAAACATTCTGTCTAGTCTCGATGATGACCTCGGCTACCTTGCTCGTCAGGTAGGCTCCTGCTTTCCAAACGTACTTACGTGATTAGTACTCACTAGGGATCGACCGGAACTCCGAAAAACCGGAACCGGAACCAGCTCTTTAACACTACAAAAATCGAAATTTTTTTCTTAGCTTCTGGACAATTTTCGCTCAGTTTTTCGCATTTTTGTAGCTAATAGAACGTTGTAATAACATTTGAATTGTATTTTACATAATTAATTCAATGCATGAAAACGAAATTTGCAATTTATATATTAGGAGAATTTTTCTTGTTATACAGTTAAAGTTTACTATATATAGCTCTAAAACTGTAATTATACACGGTATTGGTATGTGTTGCTTGCTTATCAGGAGGCCTGGTTAGGATCTGCTCCAGCGAGTGAATCAGTCATCGTTATCCATTGCTGTCTGTCGGCGGCGATGTCGGACAAGATATTCTTCCAGTCTGACGGCCAGGAACGGTATATGCGGTGAAGGTTGAGCCCCGCGAAATCTTTCTGTCCTGTTCTTTGCCAGGTAGTGCGGACTCCACCACGGGGGCGTTTCCATTGCGGCAAAGGTTCTGACATCAGCGTTCGCCTAGCGGGGAACGTAGGATGGCGCCGCAGGACATGACCTAAGTATCGGAGTCGACGTCTCAGTAGTTCTGATCTACAGAGCGAGGAAGGATTGATGCGCCTGGTGATATCACGATTCGAAATTCGATCTCGGTACGTGACTCCAAGCATTCGTCGCCAGCAGAAAAATTCAAAGGCCTGCAGCCTGGAGATGTCATTTACCTTAGCAGGCCAGGTTTCGCAGGCATAAAGCAGGATAGGTCGAATCGCTGCAAAGTAGACTTTTATCTTAGCGCGCAAACTAACTTTTGGATCCTTCCACAGGCATTTCTGTAGATTGTTGAAGGCGTTCTCCGCTTTGGCGATCCGGGATCTGATTTCTTGGGAAGGGCTACCGTCAGCCGCGACAAGGCTGCCCAGGTAAAAGAACTGGTCTACACATTCCAGTGGTTGTCCCCGTAGGAGGATAGGTGCCAGATCTGCAGAACATGACCGGACAACCTTTGTCTTTTCAGCGCTGATGAGCAGACCGACTGAAGAAGCATAGCTGTTCAGTCTGTCGATCATTAGATTCAGATCAGCGCTAGTTTCAGCTAACAGAGCGATGTCGTCAGCATAGTCCAGATCCGTCAGGGGTTCCCCAGCATCAATTCTTATTCCTGGAGATCCTTCAAGGGCCTTGCGGAAGACCACATCCAGCACGATGTTAAATAATAAAGGTGACAGCAGGGCGCCTTGTTCCACACCGGTGTTCACAGGGAAAAAATCAGTCAGGTTTGTGCCAACGCGGACAGCGCTAAGGCTCTGGTCGTACATGCGCCGTATTAATGATACAATCTTGTCCGGCAATCCGCAGTACGACAAGATTTCGTACATACGTGGACGGTCAATAGAATCGAAGGCTGCTTTGAAGTCCACAAAGGCGACGACTAGCGGCTGCCTATATTCGTGCCTAGTCTCCATAATTTGGCGCAGGGCAAAGATTTGATCCACTGTGCTGCGGCCTGGTCTGAATCCTCCTTGGTTCTCACGGTGACAGAAATCCACCGCGCTACGAATTCGATCTAAGATTACGGCCTCGACGATCTTGTATGCAACATCTAAAAGTGAGATACCCCTGTAATTCTTGCACTCTGTTTTACTACCTTTCTTGAAGAGTGGCACCAGAACAGATTTCTTCCAGTCAGATGGTATTACTTCAGTCTGCCAGATCTTTTGAACGAGGCAGGTCAGCTGACTCCACAGTGCTGGCCCTCCAGCTTTTAGTATACTGGCATTTATGCCATCCTCACCGGGAGCACTTGAAGATTTCATGGATCTTATAGCCTTTGTGACCTCGTTTTCTGTAGGCACTGCAGAGGAGATGTCCAGAAAGCCATCAAATGGGAGCTCGAAAAGGGGCTGGGTGGGACTGGGCCGGTTTAGAAGAGATTGGAAATGTTCTGCCCACCGCTCATTTCTTCTTTGAAAACTGCGGATGATGGATCCGTCAGCTTCTCGGAGTATCTCACTAATACTTGCACTTTTGCCGGATACTTCGCGTATAGTTCTGAACAGTTTACCAGAGTCACCATGGCGTGTGGCATTATTCATCACCTCCACCTGTTTCTGCCAATACGCATCCTTGTCTTTTACTATGTTCTCCGCTATCCTGGCAGAAAGTTCCCTGCGCCGTGGTGCCGGAAAAGCGTGACTTCGCTGCTCCACCAGAGTTATAGTGTCCGGCGAAATCCAATCATTCCGGCGTCTAGCGGTAGTAGCAAGGCAGAGGGAAGCCGTATCTTGGATAACTCTTTTGGTGGTGGACCATTGGGTTTCGATGTCATCGGTATCAGACAGCGCCTGAAATCTGTTCGAAAGTTCCACCTGAAATTGTTCCAAAACTCGTGGGTCTTTTAGCTTTTCGCTGGCATAGCGTGTGGTAGGACGGTGAGGTTTCTTGCTGCACAATCGGAGTTGTAAAGTGCAGACAACGATGGCATGGTCAGACTGTAGAGACGTGCCCAGAAGGTGCACAGAACGTGCCCAGAAGTCTGTAGAGACTGTTGGTATGAGTTATTCAATCACATTCTCGACGCAAAAAACTACGTATATATATTTACGTTATTACACCGAATCTCGGTGAATGATTTGATTGAATGCAAGTTGACTTCTCAGGGAAATCTATTGGCAAATTAAAAATTTTTAGTTAAGCAGAATATTAAGAATATTAAATTAAATTAAATATATACATAGAAATTAATTCCACGAAATATCTGCAAGCATCAAAATTGTTAGAAGAGCTTTTTTAGTTTTTATCTGATTTGACAAACATTTTTTGGTCATAATCAACTAGAGCTCCAGGAAAAGTTACAGCATTTCAAAACACTAAATCAAATATTAAATTGTTGCAAAAATGCCATCGACATTTAGCTAAGATATCCATTATTATTTAGCTTAAGATAACTATTATAATTTTAGTTTACTTTTATTCTGTTTGTATGTATTCAAGAGAAAGTCAAATAATTTTTCAAAAATTGCTCTGCTTGTCTAAATTATTGTGAAACTTGACTGAATCTAGTTATGAGCTTACATACGTAGGTTAGCTTTAATAACTGGTCTTCAGTTTTTTTAAATTTTGCCCATGGGTGACTTTAGCTTGTAATTACTTAATTATTTGGTTCTAGCTGACTTAGTGAGAATGCAAATTTTTGTACCATTTTGGAGATTTTTGTCTCGTTGCAATATTTAAATTTTCATCCATTAAACATATAAAGACTAAAGTCTTTTTCACACTTTTCAAAGAAAGTTGAATTATATAAACGAATTTCTACCAGTTGAAATAAATATTATCCTATTGATTATATAGCTACATCTGGGTTTTTAAATTTTAAGTGACATTTCTTCAACATATTTATACTTTAGAAACCCTTGCTATATACATATTTTGTTCCAGCCATAACGTTTAAATAATTATGTTTCACTCGGCGCGAAAATTGATCACTAAACAAACAGTAAAAATCTTATTCTATGGAATTTAAACAATTGGGACAATTAGTTTTAAGCTAAAACTGACAAGTAATTATATAATGAAACAGTGCACGATAATTCTGAAATAGCAAAGGTATATGACAAGGGTTTCATTTAAATTTATTATTAAGCATCTTCTACCAACAATTATAGCAAGCTTAACAAAAAAAATCAAAATTCGGTTTTTTGGCTGGAAGTTTCTCAAAACTAAACCAAATCGATTACTTTGAGGACCCATGGATAGGTCTTGGGCTAAGCTTTAAAACCACCCCAGTTTCGTTGCTCTACCACCTACCAGTAAGTAGCAGTAGACGAAAATGTGTGATTTTTTTGTTAAAGGTTTAACAAAAAAATCACCCGTTAACAAAAAAAATCAGTGGCGGGTCGGATCCCAGAGAGCAGCTAGCAACTTTTCCTCATCAGTTTTGGATAGAGCGCACTGAATAACGTATTTAGAACCCCAAACCGCTTGCCTAGTGCTCCAACTAAGGCAACTGACCCCGCCGAACTCTTAGTGGTCACTGATGGCCCCCGACAGCGTCCAGTATGAAGTCTGGTGGCTCTAAAGTGCCGTTTTAAAGGCTAAAACGTTGTTTTTTCGTGTTTATGAGTGATTATAACCTATTTCCAGGCATTTTGGCACAGAAACTCAGAACTTCGTATGTTGCTGGAGTATGACCCACGGTCACGTAACCCCTGCCGGACCCGTCCGGACCCTCCAGGTACCAACTGGACACTTCGAAGTGGCTATAAACATGTCCTGGGGGGTTTTCGAGGGCGCTGAATTCAAATATGGCATTAGTTTTTAGGTAACTATGGGCTAATACTGACTTCTGGGATCACGTTTACCGTCGGACGGTTCAGGCCCGGCTGGTCACCAGGTTGGACTCCCAGAAGTGTCTGGCAACCTCAAAAATAACGTATATAAGGGTTCTCGAGGTCGCTGAGCTCGATTTTGACGTTAGTTTTGCTCTAGCTGCTGTTCTGGCTTCAGTGACGAAACATAAAAATGATTTATTTGGTAAAATTTTAACAAAAAAAAATCACCCACCCCAGGACGGCTCAGAGGTCCGACTGGGAACTTCTATATATGTATCGATAGCCCACAGTCAGGACATGTCACATGCACAATATGGGTTGCCTAGGGTTTTCCCTTAGTAAATAGCAGCCGAAATTCGAACTTCGGTCATGAACGTTTTTGAGGTCACTTTTGGGTACCCTCACTTAAATGTCTGCCCTGAACGCATGGAGAGGGCCTAGGGGCTCAAACTCACAGGCTGTAATGTCGAGATGTGTGGCTATCACCATGCAAAAAATTGGGTCTCTGCGACTTTCCTGTGAGTCAGGGTGGGGTGATTTTTTTGTTAAAATTTCGGGTGATTTTTTTGTTAAGCTTGCTATACATAATTTGAAGCGGGCTTGTGCTACCTTTTTCTGAATTAAGTATATATAATTTTTCTTGCATACATAGTAATTCATAACAACAAATTAAGTTGTATATATTAGACATCATATCATGGACAGCTCGGAGAGCGCCCCATAATATGAGCCAAAAAGGTACATTGCGTGTTTTCAAAATGCTTAATTAGGCATAACTAATTAACGGTAAGGAATTAAGAGCTAATATTTACATTTTTGAAATCTCCACGCCAAGAGCTTTCGAACGATACCAAACTTCCCCGGAAAAAATGAACTTTGAAAATTTTCACTTTTCAGACCTACTTTCTAAGTGGGGTTTTTTCTCTGTTTCTCCTTTACGCTTTTGGTACATTTTCTAGCACACTGATTTTTCACATGCCTTATGATGGTAACCTTTATCTATTATTATCTTGTTAGCGAAACCATGAACCTGTTCACTATTGATTATTTTGGCCCAATTCGGCTCCTAGCGGTTTCTACAGACTGTCAAACATGGGGTTGCGAAGCGTGTGGAATTTTTTCGAGGCCCCAACATAGAAAATTGTCAAAAAGTCGTCTGAAATAGCGTTTTTCGGCCATTTGGTGGTGCGCATATATAGTAAATCGGCGTCGCTGAAAACGATGAGCATATCGCCGAAACCGACGGATGTGACCCTCGGGCTGCATGGCGCCTGTGGTTCCTCGCCCAGGGTCAAAGTTGGGAAAAGTCGCTAAAAACGGCTATTTTTGGCCTTTTTGTGGCAGCCATATATAATAAATCGGGGTCGCTGAACACGATAGGCATGTTTGCTTCTCCGTGTGGTGCCGCTATTGCGCTGCACTGCGATGCGGCAGCCGCAGCGATGGCTGCAGGTGCAGCACGCCCTGTAACTTGAAATTGACAAGTTGAGACTGCCTGAAAGCTTGCCGATATAGTAAATCGGGGACGCTGAACACGATGAGATATCCTCGTAGCTGTGCGGTGCTGCTATCATGCTGCGCTGTGGCGCTGCAGCCGCAGGACCGTGCAGCATGCCCTGTAACTTCAAATAGATAAATTGAAACTGCCTGAAAGCTTGCCCTTATATAGTAAATCGGGGTCGCTGAACACGATGAGAGTATCCTCGTCGCTGTGCGGTGCTGCTATCGTGCTGCGCTGCAGCCGCAGCACGCCCTGTAACTTGAAATAGATCAGTGGAAACTGCCTGAAAGCTTGCCCTTATATAGTAAATCGGGGTCGCTGAACACGATGAGAGTATCCTCGTCTCTGTGCGGTGCTGATATCGTGCTGCGTTGCGGCGCTGCAGCCGCAGCACGCCCTGTAACTTGAAATAGATAAGTGGAAACTGCCTGAAAGCTTGCCCTTATAAGTAAATCGGGGTCGCTGAACACGATGAGAGTATCCTCGTCGCGGTGCGGTGCTGCTATCGTGCTGCGCTGCGGCGCTGCAGCCGCAGCACCGCGCAGCACGCCTTGTAACTTGAAATAGATAAGTGGAAACTGCCTGAAAGCTTGCCCTTATATAGTAAATCGGGGTCGCTGAACACGATGAGAGTATCCTCGTCGCTGTACGGTGCTGCTATCGTGCTGCGCTACGTACAGCACGCTCTGTAACTTGCAATGGTCAAGTTTTAACTGCCTGAAAGCTTGCCCTTATATAGTGAATCGGGGTCGCTGAACACGATGAGAGTATCCTCGTCGCTGTACGGTGCTGCTATCGTGCTGCGCTACGTACAGCACGCTCTGTAACTTGCAATGGACAAGTTTTAACTGCCTGAAAGCTTGCCCTTATATAGTCAATCGGGGTCGCTGAACACGATGAGAGTATCCTCGTAGCTGTGCGGTGCTGCTATCTTGCGCTCCGTACAGCACGCTCTGTAACTTGCAATGGACAAGTTTTAACTGCCTGACAGCTTGCCCTTATATAGTAAATCGGGGTCGCTGAACACGATGAGAGTATCCTCGTCGCTGTGCGGTGCTGATAGCGTGCTGCGCTGCGGCGCTGCAGCCGCAGCACCGTCCAGCACGCCCTGTAACTTGCAATGGACAAGTTGAAACTGCCTGAAAGCTTGCCCTTACATAGTAAATCGGGGTCGCTGAACACGATGACAGTATCCTCGTAGCTGTGCGGTGCTGCTATCGTGCTGCGCTCCGTACAGCACGCTCTGTAACTGGCAATGGACAAGTTGAAACTGCCTGAAAGCTTGCCCTTACCTAGTAAATCGGGGTCGCTGAACACGATGAGAGTATCCTCGTCGCTGTGCGGTGCTGCTATCGTGCTGCGCTGCGGCACTGCAGCCGCTGCACGCCGTGTAACTTGAAATTGATAAGTGGAAACTGCCTGAAAGCTTGCCCGTATATGTCGCTGAACACGATGAGAGTATCCTTGTCACAGTGCGATGCTGCTATCGTGCTGCGCTGCGGCGCTGCAGCCGCAGCACCGTGCAGCACGCCCTGTTACTTGAAATAGATAAGTGGAAACTGCCTGAAAGCTTGCCCTTATATAGTAAGTCGGGGTCGCTGAACACGATGAGAGTATCCTCGTCTCTGTGCGGTGCTGCTATCGTGCTGCGCTGCTGCGCTGCACCGCGCAGCACGCCCTGTAACTTGAAATAGATAAGTGGAAACTGCCTGAAAGCTTGCCCTTATATAGTCAGAGGGGGGAAAAACAACGATTTTCGAAATAAGGTTATTACTCGCTACAGACTGTAGCTAGCCAGACGCTTTATATACCAGCATGTAGGGCTTGGCCTGTACTTTCTATACCACCAGTAAAATCAGCATTCGGTTGTACTTCTAGTAGGCTAGCCTCAATATAGACCATCTTTTTTCCCCCACAAGTGGGGGAAAAAAGATGGGGGTGGGGAAAAAAAGATGGCACCAAATTTCGTTCCTTTACCACCATAGCAGGAGATAAATGGCATTTAAAGGCATAAAACGCAATATCTACTTCTAAAAACTCGTTGCCGGCAGCCAGGCTTAGTATTATCCATCGTAAATGCCAAACTTAGTAATGAGCCAACATTGCTAGGAAATTAAGATTTTTGGTCTACAAAATCTTATTTTTTCCGGTAATTTATAATTTAATCGCCTTTTGTGTTAACTTGCAATGATAAAATACACCATTTTGCAATATTAACCCGCAAGAAATTGAGTGTTTTATTTATGATGGGTGGCAAAATCGCACAAAAGTGTTCAGGGGTCATCCATTTCGGGTGGAGTCTTTTGCATATGCACACTTGTGAAACTCTCTGGAATGTCCACAGTTCATAATATCACAAAAATATTGTTTATGGACCCTAATTTTCTTGTTATCTGCATGATTTACCCCCCTGGGAATATTTGCCAGCATTCCTCCACAGGGGCAGGTCATATGGCTCTTTTCGGCAGCGGAAGGTCAATTGGGGGGTATATATAACAGTTCAAATGAGTAAACAATTAGTCGTTATTTTTGCTTAAATCAAAAAAACGAAACTGCCGGCAAAAAAGCACACCGTTGTTTTCCCCCCTCTGGTGCAAAAAGTGTGGGGGAAAAAAGATGGTCACTATTTCTCAACCGTGTGACCTAGCGAAAATCCGACTAGCCCACGTTATAGAGCACATCCACAAACCCCTTCATGCACAAAATGACTCCTGTAACTATTACCAGTAAGTTGGCATAATCTTAGAAAATTTGAAAAATCCTTAGGTTTTTGGACAATTTTTGGGTGTCAACTTCGGACCCATGCCACACGAAGGCTCAATCGACAGGAACGGTTATTTGTATTATGATCTTAAAGTACCGTTGTTTTTCCCCCACTTTGCCGGTGATGCTTTTTCCCCCCTCTGACTATATAGTAAATCGGGGTCGCTGAACACGATGAGAGTATCCTCGTCGCTGTGCGGTGCTGATATCGTGCTGCGCTGCGGCGCTGCAGACGCAGCACGCCCTGTAACTCGAAATAGATAAGTGGAAACTGCCTGAAAGCTTGCCCTTATATAGTAAATCGGGGTCGCTGAACACGATGAGCATATCGCCGAAACCGACGGATGTGACCCTCGGGCTGCATGACGCCCGTGGTTCCTAGCCCAGGGTCAAAGTTGGGAAAAGTCCCCAAAAACGGCTATTTTCGGCCATTTGGTGGTGTGCATATATGTGTAGTAAATTGGGGTCGCTGAACACGATGAGCGTATTGTCGACGCCGTATCTAGTCTGGTTCATCTGTTCGACCGTGAACCAGTTCCTGGTTCAAGTTGCTGGGGTAGCGTTTAGTTTAACAGTATGCGTTAATGTTATGGTCAATAAACCATATTAACACATTACACATTCCCTCATTCCCAAAAATGAAATAGGACAAGTAGGAAAAATGCTCCTTGCAGTCGCATGAAAAATACAATATGAGCCAGAAGGACAGCATTCAATTCGAGAAAAGACAAGATATAAAATGTATAATATGAGCCAGCATTTAATTATGTAAAGGACAAGATTTAAAAGTTTAATATGAGCAGCTCGCTTTCTCGGGCTCATATTGACGCCTCACAGATAAAGGGTTTCATTCCTTCTTTGTCCTTTCGTGTTTTCGTTCATATGATTCTGACAGCATTTACTCGCAAAGTGGACCTGTTAGAGAAATTGATGGTTGCATTGCAGTATGGTAGTGCTGAAAATCAACAAGTTTTCCGAACGTTATGGATATGGTTTTAGTATTTGAAGTACTTGCTATATATAATAAGACTGCATGTTGTGACTGCAATAACTTCTGGTTTAAACATATCCAGCGTACCCTTGATTAGATGTTGTGTTACCGTGTGCTCAGCATAGACTTTGTTGTTAGATCTGTTCCACAGATTTCAGTCATGTGTAAACTAATTGCAGACACAACTGTTTTCCTAAGGCGTCAATATGAGCCCGAGAAAGCGAGCTGCTCATATTAAACTTTTAAATCTTTTCCTTTACATAATTAAATGCTGGCTCATATTATACATTTTAGATCTTGTCTTTTCTCGAATTGAATGCTGTCCTTCTGGCTCATATTGTATTTTTCATGCGACTGCAAGGAGCATTTTTCCTACTTGTATGTTACTACTAATTCTAAACATTCTAAGTATATAATGCAATAGCGCCGCAGGCGAAAATTTTTGAGCAAATAATATTCAGTTAGAAGAGAATACCAATTTTTCAAAAAATGTGACAAAATTTTTGAAAATGTCAAAAAATTTTGCTTTTTATAATAGGTCGGTTCTGAAAATATGCTCATTGAAACGAGCGTAGGCGATTTACTATACATGCCCCCAACCAAAACCCCCAAAAACGCTGTTTTAGGGGGTTTGATCACTGGTCAATAGGCCACCTAGACCAATGGTCTAAGACCATAGTGACCAGTGGTTACTTCCGTCGGTTCTGAAAATATGCTCATTGAAACGAGCGTGGTCGATTTACTATATATGGCGCACATATATCACAAACACACACACACACACACACACACACACACACACCAAAATGTTTTAACAGTTTTTGGTTGAACACTCCACAGTTAGGCATGAAATTATTACCAGCTCCAGCAGGGTTACGCAATATATATACATTTATATATATATATATACAAGTAGGAAAAAATGCTCCTTGCAGTCGCATGTAAAATGCAATATGGGCTATGATGGTCAACATTTAAATATGTCAAGGACAAGATTTTAAACGTCTAATATGAGCCAGCATCTAAATCGGTAAAGGACAAGCTGTAACTGGCTAATATGAGCCGCCACGTTTCTCTTGGGCTCATATTGACGCTCGCTGCAGTGGTTTCAACGGCTTGACATCACGACGACCTCTTACCATCTTGCCTACAGACTCTTTACTTTTATTCCCAATCCCAAGTCTGAACAAGTCCTCACCGTCTTGCCTATTGTCATTAGCTTCATATAATGTTTGGTTATAGGTGTCTTGTCTGAATCTAATTTCACTAGCTCAAACACCGTATTTTAGGTATATATATATATATGTGAACACTTTTAGCAGCTAAAGTTCTCCCCTTTAAAGTTGAATTAAGTGGCATATACATTTGGTATATATATACCAGTTTTCTAAATCACAGACACACACTGCAAACTAGAAACAAATGCATAAAGCTCCTGTAAATCGGTATTCTTCAAGTCTTCAGTATCGGGCTTACTGTACACAGCACTTATACAATAAAATACACAGCTGATGTGTAAAAATTTGATGTGTGCTTACCCACGGATTGACTTTACTTATTGTATCAAGACCATACGTATGGCATGACAATTACGTGTACATGCGAAATTGAAAAGTGAAAAATAGCTAACTCAACTTCGTATCCTCGCGTCAATATGAGCCCAAGAGAAACGTGGCGGCTCATATTAGCCAGTTACAGCTTGTCCTTTACCGATTTAGATGTTGGCTCATACTAGACGTTTTAAATCTTGTCCTTGACATATTTAAATGTTGACCATCATAGCTCATATTGCATTTTACATGCGACTGCAAGGAGCATTTTTTCCTACTTGTCCTTCTTCCAATTTTTGGGAGCGCTGCTCTTAGGCAGAGGTAGTCTGCAATTTATTACTCCCAGAAGATTCTCTATTCCAAACAATGACCACTGTCTTCGGGGGTTTGACCGCTGGTCAATAGACCACCTAGCCCGTAGCAACCAGTGATCACTTCAGCCGATTCTGAAAATATGCTCATTGAAACGAGCGTAGTCGATTGCCGCCAACCAAAACCCGGAAAACGCTGTTTTAGGCGTTTTGACCACTGGTCAACAGGTCACCTAGACCAATGGTCTAAGACCATAGTGACCAGTGGCTACTTCCGTCGGTTCTGAAAATATGCTCATTGAAACGAGCGTAGTCGATTTACTATACATGCCCCCAACCAAAACCCCCAAAAACGCTGTTTTAGGGGGTTTGATCACTGGTCAATAGGCCACCTAGACCAATGGTCTAAGACCATGGTGACCAGTGGTTACTTCCGTCGGTTCTGAAAATATGCTCATTGAAACGAGCGTGGTCAATTTACTATATATGCCCCCAACCAAAACCTCGAAACACGCTGTTTTAGGGGGTTCGACCACTGGTCAATAGGCCACCTAGACCATAGTGACCAGTGGTCACTTCCGTCGGTTCTGAAAATATGCTCACTGAAACGAGCGTAGTCGATTTACTATATATGGCCCCAACCAAAACCCCGGAAAACGCTGTTTTAGGGGGTTTGACCACTGGTCAATATGCCACCTAGACCATGGAGACCAGTGGCTACTTCCGTCGGTTCTGAAAATATGCTCATTGAAACGAGCGTAGTCGATTTACTGTATATGGCCCCAACCAAAACCCAGGAAAACGCAGTTTTAGGGGGTTTGATCACTGGTCAATAGGCCATAAAGACCATAGAGACCAGTGGTCACTTCCGTCGGTTCTGAAAACATGCTCACTGAAACTAGCGTAGTCGATTTACTATATATGCCCCTAACCGAAACCCCGAAAAACGCTGTTTTATGGGGTTTGACCACTGGTCAATAGGCCACCTAGGCCATAGTGACCAGTGGTCACTTCCGTCGGTTCTGAAAATATGCTCACTGAAACGAGCGTAGTCGATTTACTATATATATATGCCCCCAACCAAAACCTCGAAAAACCTCGAAAAACGCTATTTTAGGGGGTTTGACCACTGGTCAATAGGTCACCTAGGCCGTAGTGACCAGTGGTCACTTCTGTCGGTTCTGAAAATATGCTCATTGAAACGAGCGTAGTCGATTTACTATATATGTCCCCAACCAAAACCCCGAAAAGCGCTGTTTTAGGGGGTTCGACCACTGGTCAATAGGCCACCTAGACCATAGTGATCAGTGGTCACTTCCGTCGGTTCTGAAAATATGCTCACTGAAACGAGCGTAGTCGATTTACTATATATGGCCCCAACCAAAACCCCGGAAAACACTGTTTTAGGGGGTTTGACCACTGGTCAATAGGCCACCTAGACCATGGTGACCAGTGGCTACTTCCGTCGGTTCTGAAAATATGCTCATTGAAATGAGCGTAGTCGATTTACTATATATGGCCCCAACCAAAACCCCGGAAAACGAGCGTGGTCAATTTACTATATATGCCCCAACCAAAACCTCGAAAAACGCTGTTTTAGGGGGTTCGACCACTGGTCAATAGGCCACCTAGACCATAGTGACCAGTGGCTACTTCCGTCGGTTCTGAAAATATGCTCATTGAAACGAGCGTAGGCGATTTACTATACATGCCCCCAACCAAAACCCCCAAAAACGCTGTTTTAGGGGGTTTGATCACTGGTCAATAGGCCACCTAGACCAATGGTCTAAGACCATAGTGACCAGTGGTTACTTCCGTCGGTTCTGAAAATATGCTCATTGAAACGAGCGTGGTCGATTTACTATATATGGCGCACATATATCACAAACACACACACACACACACACACACACACACACCAAAATGTTTTAACAGTTTTTGGTTGAACACTCCACAGTTAGGCATGAAATTATTACCAGCTCCAGCAGGGTTACGCAATATATATACATTTTATATATATATATATATACAAGTAGGAAAAAATGCTCCTTGCAGTCGCATGTAAAATGCAATATGGGCTATGATGGTCAACATTTAAATATGTCAAGGACAAGATTTTAAACGTCTAATATGAGCCAGCATCTAAATAGGTAAAGGACAAGCTGTAACTGGCTAATATGAGCCGCCACGTTTCTCTTGGGCTCATATTGACGCTCGCTGCAGTGGTTTCAACGGCTTGACATCACGACGACCTCTTACCATCTTGCCTACAGACTCTTTACTTTTATTCCCAATCCCAAGTCTGAACAAGTCCTCACCGTCTTGCCTATTGTCATTAGCTTCATATAATGTTTGGTTATAGGTGTCTTGTCTGAATCTAATTTCACTAGCTCAAACACCGTATTTTAGGTATATATATATGTGAACACTTTTAGCAGCTAAAGTTCTCCCCTTTAAAGTTGAATTAAGTGGCATATACATTTGGTATATATATACCAGTTTTCTAAATCACAGACACACACTGCAAACTAGAAACAAATGCATAAAGCTCCTGTAAATCGGTATTCTTCAAGTCTTCAGTATCGGGCTTACTGTACACAGCACTTATACAATAAAATACACAGCTGATGTGTAAAAATTTGATGTGTGCTTACCCACGGATTGACTTTACTTATTGTATCAAGACCATACGTATGGCATGACAATTACGTGTACATGCGAAATTGAAAAGTGAAAAATAGCTAACTCAACTTCGTATCCTCGCGTCAATATGAGCCCAAGAGAAACGTGGCGGCTCATATTAGCCAGTTACAGCTTGTCTTTTACCGATTTAGATGTTGGCTCATACTAGATGTTTTAAATCTTGTCCTTGACATATTTAAATGTTGACCATCATAGCTCATATTGCATTTTACATGCGACTGCAAGGAGCATTTTTTCCTACTTGTCCTTCTTCCAATTTTTGGGAGCGCTGCTCTTAGGCAGAGGTAGTCTGCAATTTATTACTCCCAGAAGATTCTCTATTCCAAACAATGACCACTGTCTTCGGGGGTTTGACCGCTGGTCAATAGACCACCTAGCCCGTAGCAACCAGTGATCACTTCAGCCGATTCTGAAAATATGCTCATTGAAACGAGCGTAGTCGATTGCCGCCAACCAAAACCCCGGAAAACGCTGTTTTAGGCGTTTTGACCACTGGTCAACAGGTCACCTAGACCAATGGTCTAAGACCATAGTGACCAGTGGTTACTTCCGTCGGTTCTGAAAATATGCTCATTGAAACGAGCGTGGTCAATTTACTATATGTGCCCCCAACCAAAACCTCGAGAAACGCTGTTTTAGGGGGTTCGACCACTGGTCAATAGGCCACCTAGACCATAGTGATCAGTGGTCACTTCCGTCGGTTCTGAAAATATGCTCACTGAAACGAGCGTAGTCGATTTACTATATATGGCCCCAACCAAAACCCCGGAAAACGCTGTTTTAGGGGGTTTGACCACTGGTCAATAGGCCACCTAAACCATGGTGACCAGTGGCTACTTCCGTCGGTTCTGAAAATATGCTCATTGAAACGAGCGTAGTCGATTTACTATATATGGCCCCAACCAAAACCCCGGAAAACGAGCGTGGTCAATTTACTATATATGCCCCCAACCAAAACCTCGAAAAACGCTGTTTTAGGGGATTCGACCACTGGTCAATAGGCCACCTAGACCATAGTGACCAGTGGCTACTTCCGTCGGTTCTGAAAATATGCTCATTGAAACGAGCGTAGTCGATTTACTATACATGCCCCCAACCAAAACCCCCAAAAACGCTGTTTTAGGGGGTTTGATCACTGGTCAATAGGCCACCTAGACCAATGGTCTAAGACCATGGTGACCAGTGGTTACTTCCGTCGGTTCTGAAAATATGCTCATTGAAACGAGCGTGGTCAATTTACTATATATGCCCCCAACCAAAACCTCGAAACACGCTGTTTTAGGGGGTTCGACCACTGGTCAATAGGCCACCTAGACCATAGTGACCAGTGGTCACTTCCGTCGGTTCTGAAAATATGCTCACTGAAACGAGCGTAGTCGATTTACTATATATGGCCCCAACCAAAACCCCGGAAAACGCTGTTTTAGGGGGTTTGACCACTGGTCAATAGGCCACCTAGACCATGGTGACCAGTGGCTACTTCCGTCGGTTCTGAAAATATGCTCATTGAAACGAGCGTAGTCGATTTACTATATATGGCCCCAACCAAAACCCAGGAAAACGCAGTTTTAGGGGGTTTGATCACTGGTCAATAGGCCATAAAGACCATGGTGACCAGTGGCTACTTCCGTCGGTTCTGAAAATATGCTCATTGAAACGAGCGTAGTCGATTTACTATATATGCCCCCAACCAAAACCTCGAAACACGCTGTTTTAGGGGGTTCGACCACTGGTCAATAGGCCACCTAGACCATAGTGACCAGTGGTCACTTCCGTCGGTTCTGAAAATATGCTCACTGAAACGAGCGTAGTCGATTTACTATATATGGCCCCAACCAAAACCCCGGAAAACGCTGTTTTAGGGGGTTTGACCACTGGTCAATAGGCCACCTAGACCATGGTGACCAGTGGCTACTTCCGTCGGTTCTGAAAATATGCTCATTGAAACGAGCGTAGTCGATTTACTATATATTGCCCCAACAAAACCCAGGAAAACGCAGTTTTAGGGGGTTTGATCACTGGTCAATAGGCCATAAAGACCATAGAGACCAGTGGTCACTTCCGTCGGTTCTGAAAATATGCTCACTGAAACGAGCGTAGTCGATTTACTATATATATATATATGCCCCCAACCAAAACCTCAAAAAACCTCGAAAAACGCTATTTTAGGGGGTTTGACCACCGGTCAATAGGTCACCTAGGCCGTAGTGACCAGTGGTCACTTCTGTCGGTTCTGAAAATATGCTCATTGAAACGAGCGTAGTCGATTTACTATATATGTCCCCAACCAAAACCCCGAAAAGCGCTGTTTTAGGGGGTTCGACCACTGGTCAATAGGCCACCTAGACCATAGTGATCAGTGGTCACTTCCGTCGGTTCTGAAAATATGCTCACTGAAACGAGCGTAGTCGATTTACTATATATGGCCCCAACCAAAACCCCGGAAAACACTGTTTTAGGGGGTTTGACCACTGGTCAATAGGCCACCTAGACCATGGTGACCAGTGGCTACTTCCGTCGGTTCTGAAAATATGCTCATTGAAACGAGCGTAGTCGATTTACTATATATGGCCCCAACCAAAACCCCGGAAAACGAGCGTGGTCAATTTACTATATACA
>JASAND010006075.1:0-10006 GCA_030248195.1 Trissonchulus latispiculum | reverse complement strand
TGTACTTCGTTCAGTTACGTATTGTGCTGTCGTGAGACTGCATGCTCAAAGTGGCTGTAGAGTGCTGTGGTGGGGCGGGGTGGGGACTTATGCGATTTTCGGTCAAAAATGAAGGTTTTAACTAGAGGTCGAATTTGGTAGCAAATGAGAGCCATAAGCGAGCTGAGGCAACTTTTGTGATAGAACTGCATGCTCAAAGTGGCTGTAGAGTGCTGTGGTGGGGTGGGGTGGGGACTTAGGCGATTTTCGGTCAAAAATGAAAGTTTTCAAAAGTGGTCAAATTTGGTACCAAATGAAAGCCCTAAGCGAGCTGAGCAACTTTTGTCATAGAACTGCATTCTCAAAGTGGCTGTAGAGTGCTGTGGTGGGGTGGGGTGGGGACTTAGGCGATTTTCGGTCAAAATGAAAGTTTTCAAAAGTGGTCAAATTTGGTACCAAATGAAAGCCCTAAGCGAGCTGAGCAACTTTTGTCATAGAACTGCATGCTCAAAGTGGCTGTAGAGTGCTGTGGTGGGGTGGGGTGGGGACTTAGGCGATTTTCGGTCAAAAATGAAAGTTTTCAAAAGTGGTCAAATTTGGTACCAAATGAAAGCCCTAAGCGAGCTGAGCAACTTTTGTCATAGAACTGCATGCTCAAAGTGGCTGTAGAGTGCTGTGGTGGGGTGGGGTGGGGACTTAGGCGATTTTCGGTCAAAAATGAAAGTTTTCAAAAGTGGTCAAATTTGGTATCAAATGAAAGCCCTAAGTGAGCTGAGCAACTTTTGACATGGAACCATCCACCAATATTTGCTGTGCCAAATAACGTCACGTGCCCATGAAACTTTTGTCTTTACTTCTTCAACCGGAATTTAAAGGATATATATATACCTATTTATATTTATTATATATTTAAAGGATATTTAAAGGATATATATACGATACAGCCAACACACACATATTATCCTCTTTTGTGCGGAGCATTTTTGTTACTTGTACATATCTTTTAATCCTTTAAATTCCGGTTGAAGAAGTAAAGACAAGTTTCATAGGCACGTGACGTTATTTGGCACAGCAACTATTGGTGGATGGTTCCATGTCAAAAGTTGCTCAGCTCACTTAGGGCTTTCATTTGATACCAAATTTGACCACTTTTGAAAAATTTTATTTTTGACCCAAAATCGCGAAGTCGACCCAAAATCGCGAAGTCCCCACCCCACCTCACCACAGCACTCTACAGCCACTTTGGGCAGGAAGTTCTATGACAAACGTTGTTCAGCTTACTTAGGGCTTTCATTTGATACCAAATTTGACCACTTTTGAAAAACTTTATTTTCGACCACTTGACTTGACCCGCTCGACTGACCCTTCAAAACGCAAACTGGAGCCAGCCCAGCAAGATAGGTACGTCGGACGGCGAATGAGCTGGGCGCACCAGAAAACCCCTGTAGACAAAGTTTTGAGAGGCCAGGTAGAGCCTACTATGGACATCCTGGAAGCGGTTTCCGACTTGACCCTCCCGACGGCAAAGTAGAACCAGCCAAGCAAGATGGGTGAGTCCGACGGTAAAACTGACTGCGACAATCGATTCTCCGTGCCAGAAAACCATTGTATGGAAGATGTGAACTTTCAAAGTTGAATAGATAGCGAAAAATTACGATTTTTCAATTTTCGAATTTTCACCATTTTTGACGGGCCACTGTGGCCGATAGGGAAGTCATAGAGAAACGCAACCTGAACCGTTACTTAGTTAGTTCAATATATGGAGCAAACTGGAGCCAGCCCAGCAAGATAGGTACGTCGGACGGCGAATGAGCTGGGCGCACCAGAAAACCCCTGTAGACAAAGTTTTGAGAGGCCAGGTAGAGCCTACTATGGACCTCCAGGAAGCGGTTTCCGACTTGACCCTCCCGACGGCAAAGTGGAACCAGCCCAGCAATAGATGGGTGGGTCTGACGGTAAAACTGACTAAGGGAATCGATTCTCCGTGCCAGAAAACCATTGTATGGAAGATTTGAGCTTTCAAAGTTAAATACGTAGATAGCGAGAAATTTCGATTTTTCATTTTTCGAGTTTTCGCCATCTTTGACGAGCCACCGTGGCCGCTAAGGAAGTGATAGAGAAACGCAACCTGGACCGTTAGTTAGTTCAATATATGTAATTTCTGAATATAGAAAGAAATCAGCTCCAGCTCGTAACGTTCGACCTGAGCGACGACCACAAGAATGGTCACTTTTCGCTATGAGCCGACTTTGCGGCGCCACTGCGGCGCAGCTGCGGCGCAAAAAAGTTGTGATTCTTAAATTCTTTAGAGGGTACTACTAGACCCTATAGCCCACTAGGTTGGCCCACCGCTGCAGTTCACGTGAAAGCGGGTGAACATTATGTACAATACAACCATCAAATAGGAGAAACCGGAAAAAAACATCGCCGCCAAAACCGGTCCGGGGCGCAACTTTTTAACGGTAAGTGATACGGGGCTGAAACTTCACACACACATACTAAACTCGATGTGCTCTACAATTTGCCCATGAAATCTGCGCAGGATTTTGTGCAGCTTCTGCGCAGCTTATTTTACACAGTCTCCAGCCACTTTTCTCACATATTATAGATGATGATGATTCAGATGATGATGCGACCATGATTTCAGTATACACTATGAAACTGTTGTCACTGGGGGTTAGCTTTAGTCTAACTTTTAGCTTCTCTCTTTTTTAATCCTTCCACTTTCTGCTTTTACCTTCAGTCATGTCGGAGCTAGACACCTCACCTCCTATCCTTACGTATCACGTTTCACGTATTCATGGAATTCAAGTGAGCTAGATACCTCACCTCCTATCCTTACGTATCACGTATCACGTATTCATGTAATTCAAGTATCACGTATTCACTCACGTACTCAAGAATTCACGATATTCAAGCATCACGTTTCAAGTCTGAATTAAACCTACTAGATTTAGCATCCGTAGAGTTAAGCAAATCTGAGACCGTGCAGTCTGCCTCCAGTTCACAGGTACTCATTTTAACCAACTGCCCTGATACGCTAAATTAAACAAAAAAAGGAAAACTATAAAATTATTATTGGAGTGGACACAAAGAAGACGGTTAAAGACGAAATCTTAAAACGGTTAAAATGCCCTATGTATATACGTCAACTTGGTCTGCTAAGTATACAAAAGGCCAAATAAGTGACAGGTAGAAAATCGTTGTAGACCATCCGTCCCTACCCGTATAACTTGAGTATAGGCCAATAGTCTTGTTACAATGACAAAGAAAGGACCAGGCCCGTATCCAGGGGTCCGGACCTTCCTTTCTTTTTAGGAAAATTCTTGAAATCTTTAACAATTTTTGACTCAAACTTGGCCATTTTCTGGAAAACAAAAAGTCCGGACCCCCGTTTCAAGGTTGAACCTGGACCCTATCCTTTTCAAAATCATGGATACGCCCCGCATTAGAGAACAATAGGTAAAGGTGAAAAACTATGTAAACCTTAAAACGGATTAAAATTTTGATAGATTATTTACAAAATGTTCAATCTAAAACAATTATATATGTGCTCAGAAAATAAAGTGATGTGTGAAATAACACTAAAGGAATAAAGCTGGAATATTAAAAAGCGTACGCTAACAAAACAGGACGCTAAAGCATTAGATTTCTGGAACAGCTATGGAAATAATTAGCGAGCGTTTTTCTCGGACTGTTCAAGTCTTAGTACCAAAATAGACGAGTTTAGACCAAAAAATTCCGGCGAAGCGAAGAAAATTACTTCTTACTGTCCCGCACTCACCAATGTTCGCTGGCAAATACTAGGAGTATCCCACTCTGTCCAGGACCTAGGAAGCCCTCGCGACAGGTTGTTACTTCCCTGAAAAGGGCAGGCCTTTGCTCAGCGAAGATTGCCTGCAAGCAGGGAGAAAGAGACAGTGCCCAAAAAGTGGGGATGGGACAGAGTGTGGAAGGACCCAAAAAATGGAAAAGTCCAAAAGTCCAGATGTATACATAGCCTACTGACAGGTAAACTAATATTGTGATAAAGAAACACAAATTGTTTTTAATCTTTTACTGTAACAACATACATATTCTGCTCTCCTGAAGACGCCTCTTTTCGGTACTGTGGATTCTTCACATGAACAGTATCCATTCCATAAATATCATTGTCAATGAAAAACTAAAACAAAATGTTACAATAAACGTAAATACACAGGTTAGGGCTGTACAGACCGAGTGTGTCTAACGTTTTCTCTAGTGCTGACTACTTACTAAAGAACTCTGCTGAAACCAATATTTCATGACAGGGGCAGTATCGTAGGGACCAAAAGTGGAGGGGAGAATAAAATTACCGAAAAAGCAAAAATATCTACGGTACGGTAAGAAATGTTTACTGCTACTATGATAAAAAGTGCTCAATACTCAGCTTTTACACTAAAATTGACCATTATAAACAAAACAATTCCGGCGGCAACTTGTTGAAAATTTTGACCAAAAACCCTGAAAATTTGCACTTTCTGGGGACCTCTAGGTGAGTAGGGGGAGGTGCACAAAAAGTTTGGGTGAAGCGAAAAGTGGGAGGGGGCTTTTAACCCGGGTTAGCGTCTTAACCCTGGTTTAGGCGTTGATAACAGGGTATGTTTTAGGGATTTTTTCCGGGGGGGGGCCCGGGCCCGGGGGGGGGGGGGGGGGGGGAATTTTCGGGGGGGGGGGGAAGAATTTTTTGCAAAAATGAGCCAAAAAATGGTATTTTTGGCGTATTTTGCATGGTGGAACGCAAAACGTTCTCAAAAATGCCAGGATTTAAGCTAAAAATAGCTATTTTAACGAAAAATTTTTTTAAATTTTTGAAAATTGGCCTATTTCTGGCAAAAATTTGGGCCTCCAAAAACTCCCGGGGGGAGGGAACCAAAAATCCCGGGAGAGGGCGATTTCAGGGGGGGAAAGGCATTTCCGGGGGGGGGAAGGTCAATTTCGGGGGGGGGGGGAAGGCCCGCCCCCCCCCCTGTAAAAAATATACACCCTGGATAACATCGTTCTCTGTAAATATTTCCCACAGTCCCACCTCCGTCCTGCCCCATGACATGGCATCCACTTACCGGCCAGTATGGGGTAGACAGCTACTAGCTGTGCTGTTACTGGCTTATTTTTACTGGGGGCCCCTCACTCGACAACCTCCCCCCCATAAATTTTGACCTCCCACAAAAAACCCAAAAAATTGCGAGATTTCACCATTTTTACCCTAAATTTTCAAAAAATTTTCCGGCTTCGCCGGAATTTTCGCTAGTTTAGCGTAAAAAAAACACCTAAAATTAGTCATTTCTTCGCGATTTTTGGCAATTTTTACAAAATTTTTTCAAAAATATGCCCCTCCGCCCACCCCACTTTTGGTGAGACCCCCCCCCCTCCATCGATGGGGGGGGGGGGCAACTTTGAGGCCCCATATCCCCCCCATAAATTTTGGCCTAAAAATAAGCCAGTGTTAGCGCATACTGCGGAAGGGGGTGTGCTTAGACCATTGTTCTAAGGGACAAGTGAAAGCCTTCGGGCAACGGGGATTCGAAGACCAGACTAGATGGGCCCTCAGCCGGAAGCTTTAACCACTTACTTTCAGAATATACGGCAAATGCAATTCGTATACTTGAAATGACGTGTTCATAACAGCGCCGTTCTGTAGAAGCTCTGCGGCACTATAACAAAAATGCAAACAAGGTTACAAAACAAAGACTATATACAGTAAGCCTGGCTAGCTCACAACCATGTCAGAAGACTGTAAGCGTCAATAAAACTATACCGATGGGCATACATTAACAAGGGTACCGATTCCTGAGGGGTCCTGTACCCGTTTTAGGCCAATTTTTACCTGCCCTTGTACCTTAAATCAAATTTGGGGGGAGGGTCCAAGCAAAAAATTGTCTTAAAAAGTACAATTTTTCCAAATTTTAAGCGAATTTAATGATAAATTAGCTATTTTACAGCCATTTTAAAGCAAAATAAGCAGCTTTCGCGATTTTTTGGAAATTTTTCGAAATTTTAAAAAATTTTGGCTATTTTTGGCTAAAATTTCCATTAATTTTTAGTTCGGCCTTCCTTTTCTGGCACTGTCCCTTGTCCCTTGGCCCTGATTTTGCTAGCCCTTGTACCGAACCTCCAATTTTTGAGGGGTCCCGTACCCCCCATACCCCCCCCCCTTGTTAAAGTGTGCCGATGGGTGAATAAATAACGAACAATATTAAAACTATAACTCAAAAGAAACTACTTGTGACATTACTGTAACCTGTGTGAACAGTTATCACAGCGCACCACTATATAGACGTATATACCGCTTGAGATATAAAGGATTGTAGAAGAAAATCTGAAGAAATCGTCTCTCATCTGAATGATAGCCATAAAACGGTCTATAAATAAAAAACTTAAAACTGCAAAATAGCGCAAGTGAAGATTTAGCCTAAAAGTGCATATTATTGTGCTTTTTAGAGAAATCAAATTCAGCAACGGTTGACTGAGAATCTTGCCACACGTAAGGTGCGCTATAAAACAAATACGAAAGTTAAGAACTTATCTTCACTTACAGAAAGTCCTAGGTACATTTACTGGGTAATGTATTATGTACGTACGTACATTCTAGATACTACTTTGATGTCATGAACAAAGATCTGGGATCGCATGTTGGACTGATTTTCAGCAACGAGATTTCCACTTCGTTCCATCTTCTGCCGAAAAAACAGGCTTAGTGCGCTGTCGATTCCTTGCGCCAGCTGATGTAACAGAGCATCTGTGGGGTAGGAATCCATTGGATCCAGGTAGAAATGAGGAAAACTGCCATGAATATGTAGGCAGCACTTACTACCTAAAAATAAAGCACCAGGGATATACGTATAATACAATTGTATATAAAACCTCTGTCTTTTCTAGATAAAAAGTGGTTGGGGGAGATAAAATGGCCCAAAAATCTAAACCTACAGTGAGAACAGCAAACATTCAGTGTTACCATAAAAATATATTTATATATATATTTTTTAAATTTCTAACCATTCACTAAATTGCGATTTCGCGGAAAGTCAGGTTTCGTCAAGTTCACAAAAATTCTAAAACTTTCGTGAAGTTTGCAAAGTTCGCAAAACTTTAACTGTCCTTTGTGCTAATACCAAATTAATATAAATCCCGTAACGTACCTGAAGCGGTACTGCCAAAAATACGCACGAGCGGAACAAGAAAAATCGATGTTTTTCGAAAGGCAGATTCAGTTACATCCCAACCATCTCTGGGTCTAGACATATACCAATCACAGCAAATATTTTTAATAAACAAGTCGTTGCAGTCCATTCCTGAAAAGCAAATGCATAATAAATGGACACTTATATATATATATATATATATATATATATATATATATATATATATATATATATATATATATATATATAGATATAAAGATGAGGAAGACAAATATTTGGCCTTGCGTCCACCTTATGGTTTGAAACCTTTTTGCATATGACTTGACTGAGAGTGTGCCCAAGGGTAAATCGAGGCAGCCGATTTCAAAAATCGAGTCGAGTAATCGATCCAATTGTCTTAAAAATGCCCAATTTTGGCCATTATTTTTCGCGCCTCCAGCTTTGGGGGGCGGGCGGGGGCGGTCATAGGTGTACGTATATACTTGGGGGATGGGGGAACCCCTTCCCCCAAACGGACAAGTTTCAACCCAACCCAACCCACGGAATCTTGGAGAGGCACACCCCACCCTTTCCCCAAATGGCCAAGCCAAATCCTAGCCTCCACCCACCCAAATTTGCCAGCCCCACCCAGTGTTTTTTTTTTGCTCGGACACTTTTGCGCTCTTCTGCGCACTGCCCCAAAATTTTTTGCGCAATTTGCTAAAAAAGTGCGCATAGCAGGAAAAATGCTAAAATTTAGCATAAAATGTCTGTTTTGTATTTATTAGTAATTGCATGACCTTTCTACAATGTTCAGAGCTGCTGATTATAAGATGATAGAACTTATGTAATGGCTAAATAAATTTGCAAACTCACCTAACTTTGCAACGATGGCACGATGGGCATTGGGTGCAGAACCAAAAGACTTTAAAAATAGCAACCATTTAAGTACGTATGATAATCTTCAAGTTTTATTGATATAAAAGTAAATTTGTTTCAAGTTTTATTGATTTAAAAGTAAATTTTTATTCTGTAAATTTAGCAAAATAATGAAGGCTTTTGGCAATTTTTAAGTTGTTTGCAAGCTAAGAATCATCACTGCTTTTTATACAAACAAAAATACAAGCTAGTTTGAAATTTCATCGAAAATTATGCAGTTTTCCAAAAATGATTCCGACATCTGACTCAGTAATTTTCAGGACTCAGCCCAGAGCATCTCTATTTTTAAATGCTTTTTGAACGGTCGGTGGGTAGAAAAACACCGACAATAACATACATAAACCTAGCAGTCACGTAACCTTCTGCTAAAGTTTGTAAACTTCTCCAAAAACTGCCAAGCTATTAAAATTTAGCAATCAGTTATTTCACAACTTGAATATATAAAGCTTGTTGCATATATATATACAAGTTAGAAAATCACACGTACGTTAGGCCATGGGTGCTTGTATATTAATGCTAGGATGTTTACTGAAAGTTAGGTCGCAACTTAGCAATAAACCAGTAGTAGGCAAGTAAGGAGGGGGTCTGGGGGCGGAGCCCCCAGGAAAAATTGGAAATTTTTTATGAAATTGAGAGCCAGGAGCAATTTTTCTGAGCACTTTGAGCAATTAATGTTTAGTAATTTTCTCTCCGTGTCGGTAGAAAAAGTGCGCACGCGTGCGCACAAGCTCAAAATTTTTTGCTCATTTCAGAAAAAAAGTGCGTCATTGCGCACTTTTTTGAGCAAAAAAAAACACTGGCCCCACCCTCAAAATTTTGGCTCAAAATTAAGAAAAATTGAAATTTTTTCCAAAAAATTCCATTTTTTCGAAAAAAGACCAAATCGATTGTATAGTCAGGCGGGAAAAACCCACTTTTCAGATTTTTGGCCAGAACTTTTTAATGGTTTGACATATCGAAATGCTGATTATACAGGTAGCAGGCCTAGTCGTAAGCTTTCTTATGAGCTATAGAACACCTCTCTAGGGTGTGCCGTTAGCGAGAAAAATTGTCCCAAACTGGCGGGAAAAACCCAATGCGGGAAAAAAACCCATATGCGGGAAAAAAACTCACCCCAAAAAATTTTTGGCAAGCTGCCAGGAGCATTTCTAACCATTCCAAATGAAAGAGCAGGTTGTTTTTAGTACAACTGCATCAAAATCTATTAGTTTTTGTACTAAAATTGAGGTCATATGGTCATTTGAAAATGTTGTATCTTTAACACATAAACATAGGAAAATTTTGGAAATTTTTTAAAATTGTTTATTTTCGGCAGTTTAAGCATCCTATCGTGTAGAAAACGTGTTTTTCTTGTATTTAGAGCCAAACTAGACCCATTTTAAGACAAAAATAAGCATTTTTGGTCAAAATTGAAATTTTGGCTTGAAATGGCACCGTGTCCGACTGGCATTTTTTTAGGGTTTTGAAAGTTGGGGGGTTGCCCCCCCCCCCCTAGGGAGGGGAAGTGGGGGGGTTCCGAAAAGTGGGGGGGGGGGCGAGCCAAAAGTAAAATATACCGAAATTTTTAGCGAAAAATTAGCATTTTTAAGGTAAAAACGCAAAAAATCGCTGTTTTTAAGCTTAAAATGAGCTTATAAGTCCATAAATTAGCTAAAAATTGAGAAAATTTTTGAAAATTTGACCTCAAAACCTAATTTTTTGACACTTTTGGGCGACCACCAAAAAGTGGGTGGGGGCTTGCCGAAAAGTGGGGGGGGGGGGCGAAAGTGGGGGGGGGGGGGCTCCGAAAAGTGGAGGGGGGAATCGCTAGGGGGGGCCCCCCACCCCCCCCCCCACTAAAAAAATGCCAGTCCGATTTAGACCCCCTGGACCACACATAACAGTACGAACCCAGGTAAAACCTATACCAATTTAATCTATAGGCTCTATTAAACAAATGTATAGTC
>JASAND010006073.1:0-40846 GCA_030248195.1 Trissonchulus latispiculum | reverse complement strand
CGTAACGGTTGCCTAGCCGTCTGATGAGGCCCTGTGGCGGGGGCCGAAACGGTTGAGGAGCTCCAAATATCTGTGTAAATGCCCTGAGGGCATGTACCTGGCGCAGAACCCCCATTTTTTAGCTACTTACGTGCCAACTGAACATGCTGAAATTCTCAGAGGTACATGTTGTAAGGGCAGCAGCTGCGCGGGGAATCCTGGGACAGAATCCCAGAAGCTGAAAAACTTTTGTAAATTGCAACAGAAGTCATAATGAAAGCGTTTAGAAAGATTAATTACCAAATGGCATAAATAAGGATTGTGCTATTTTAAATTCCTGTATAAATTCGCTTACTGAAACGATTATTGGACAACAATTTCTACAAACTTGTTAGATCATAAGTGCAAAATGTTCGATCTTTAACTGAAAAAGGAGGGGGTCTGGGGCGGCGGCCCCTAGCTAAAAGCCAGATCTTTTTAGAATATGTAAGGGGTGGTGAAATCTATTTTTTCAGAGCAAATTTTGTAAAAAATTTTAGAAAATTTTGCAGTGTATTTGATGTGCAAATAACTTTTAGTAGTAATATAATTAATAAAATTCGCGCCTACGGCGCGAAAATTCTATAGAATTTCCCCCGACAACCAAATTTTCCGGGGGCAAATTGGTTTCGGGGAAGAGAATTCACCCCTCTGGCCATCGCCTGCCTACGTCCCTGTCGCGTAGTAACGGCATCCGTGGAAGGGGAACCGGCCCTTCACACAACTCGTCACCTTCTCAAGTATATACCCATCCATTAACCAACCAGTTAAGGATGGATAGTTCGGTTTTTTACAGCCACCTCACCCCAGTCGGTGCTTCGATTAGGAGCAGTGCCAGCTTAGAATGTATGCATTGTTTGATGGAAGGGGGATGCTGATACTGAATAATTGCCATAGCTATAACAATTACCCTAAGTGTTCTACAAGGCTATCTTCTTCTTCTTCTTCTTGGCTGGCGGCAATCGGTTATCCATACGGGGAGCCTCCACCTCCATGCCCAGCACACGTCTTCGCAAAGCAGACCACAAAGGGAAACCCGGAGTAGGGCAATAAAAGCGTCCACCCGCTCGGCAGCATAACTTAAGGACAGGACGTATCCAGCTCCGACATGACTGATGATAAAACCAGAAAGGGAAAGGATCAGCCATGCCCCGCAAAATTGGAACCATGTTTGCGCCGTTAGCCAGACGGATGCCAGGGGGTACCTGTGGGGATCTCCTTTGATGGGGTCCTTGTCCATCGGATTTCCCACGGAGGCGGTTCCATTGCCCCCCTGCAAGGCTATCAGAACGTCCATTACGTCCACCGTAACGGAGGTTCTATGGTAGCTCCACCTGAGTGACGGCGGCCAGGCCACCTCTTAACAATCTCGGTAAATTGCCCAGCAGGGATGTGAAATGAGTGCTAGAGCTTATTTTTTGCAAGCTCTAGGCTTGGCATGATCTTCCAGTTATAGCGTAGTAAGAAACCACTGCGCTATCAGAGGCTCGATAGGTGGGTTGGCAACGGGTAAGTAAAAGTGGCCAAATCGGTTGTACACTATATTAATATCAAGAGTACATAATAGAATAAGAGTATGAAACTCTTACGCTACTATGTACTAAACATGCTTGACATGCTCGGTCACAAAACAAAAATTCGCAGGAATGTAGTCTGCAACAATTTTTATATCGTTAAAAAGAGCAGAAAAAATGCTACAAAGTTGTCGAATTAGTTTTTAATTACATTAACCTAATTAAAGTTATGGTTAATTAATTAAAAATTACTAATAAAATGCCTATCGTAAGCCTAAGCTAATTAGCGAATCAGCGAGCAGACACACACTTATATGAAAGCATGTAATTAGTGTAGGGTGGGACTCTCCCGAGACTTTCGGGGGGGGGTCCCGAGTTAACGACCCGAGCATGTCAAGCATGTTTAACACATAGTAGCGTAAGAAATTCATACTCTTATTCTATTATGTACTCTTGTTAATATATATATATATATATATATATATATATATATATATATATATATATATATATATATATATATATATATATATATATATATATATATATATATATATATATATATATATATTTCTAAAAAAGTTCCGGTTTCGTCGGACTTCTTTTGTAAATTTTGTCAGTTTTTCTTAAACAGTGACTTAAACCTTGAATTTATTGAAGTCCAAGTGGGAACGAAATCGGCTCAGCACTAGTAACAATGTTTCGCAAAAACGCTTATGGTCCATAGCTACCACTTTCATGACATTGTGGCAGGGCAGCAGCGTTAGCAGCGGCAGGGAAGATATAAATTATACTCGAGATGCTTAGCCGACGTGAATTTATCAATATTTAGCAGACATTCAATGTTTCTGCTCTCTTGACTAAATTCATAAGTCGGTTAGCTAATATTCACTATTCGCCATATTGGGGTAAATTATAGTCAGTTGTTGTGGGGGTGTCTTTTCGAGTGAAGTCGGGTAACTGTGGTGACAGACGGCTAAGATTTCTGTAGGTTTGCTTTGACTCGCTGCCAGCAGGCCGATTGGTGCTTGCTGTAGGTCATTATAAAGTTTAAATTGTGTCCGCTCCTAACTCTGTCGAATGATTTGTTAATCTTTTGAATCTTTTGTTGAGTGCGCCGAAATTATCCAATATACAGTAGTAACTTTCGCATTTGTCTCAGTTGGTCAGGATCGTCTAGTTCTCGATATCGCACACCACCGGAATTCACTTGTAATCTAGGATCTTAACCTAATAGTCAAAGGAAGACAACCGTATTATACTAATATTGTAAACACAACTCCCCATCCACCCCCCCCCCTCCCCCCCACTTTCAGTACCACCGGAAGTGCTCTAGTTTGGGTGCGGAAGAAAGGGGAACAAGAAGAATCACAGGCACAAAAAAAGTCTCATACCTGGCTATGTTTTGGGGTCGGCTTCTCTGGGGAATTTTTAAAAATAGCGCAATTAGCTTACACAAAAAGATAGGAGCCGAAAAAACGGGGGGGGAATGCAAAATCATCGGGGGATGGGGGCGGAGCCCCAGAAGTGAGAAATTTTTCTATTTCGTGACCTTCGTGGAATTTTTACAAAGCAGTCGTTGAAATTACAATAATATTTAAGTCGCAGTGCTTGTTTGTGCACCCAAATGATGCAGAAGGAGGTTAAAGTACACCAAATAGGGTAATTGGTTCTCATTTTTAGTGCGAAACACGTATTATAATGGTATAATATACTTATTCCGCGCCGAAGGCGCGAAAAATTTTTTGAAAAATGGTCGTTTTACACATGGCACGAAAAAATTCCTGGGGGGCAACACAATTTCGACAACACAACACAACACAGTTCCCCCCCCCTGCCTACGCGCTTGCATAAAAGATCCCCTAAAAGGGGTCTTCTTGGTTACAGAATTGAAGGATGGTCGGCACCTACTCCTGCTTGAAATATATAAACCAGGAAAAGTGGCTCTATATTTCAGGGTACTTATAGGTGAGTAAGGAGCTAGGGCTAAATACGAAAATGTGGGGTGTTCGCCATGACCCACATGGGGAGGGGCAGCCTCCTCACTAAAGTAAACCCATAAATTTCGTGTACAATTATAAAAGACATCTCGGGTGTTGGTGTTTCGGTTCCTGTACTGTCATTTTGTGGTTTGTTCAGCTTTTCTACACGCAAAGGTGTCGAGGGTGACTCTCCGTGTTTTAAGCTTCCTACATCTGATGTGGGCAGCTTTAATACCACATTGCTGCCCACCTCAGGTGTCCCTTTATGGGGCCTCGCGACAGCTCACCAGCTAGCGGGCGGGAAGTGACTACATAAATAAATAAATAAATAAATAAATGTAAACACAAACTTCACAAAGTGAACGGAATGTGTTGTGCCTTCTTAGCTCTGTCCATAGCTAGAGCCTTCACTCGCTGCCGTTTTCTACATAAAGTCATAGTTTTCAAACTCATAGTTTGCAACACAGCACAGTTTCGAATATTGTGGTGCACGGATTACGTTCTCAGTGAAGTTCCTAATAACGTAAAAGAACCAATTGATCGAATTAATGCTGGAAAAGCCGAAAAAAGGCCGCCCAAAAAACAAATCAAACTAAACTGAAATGTCAATCTTGTCACCGACAGAAGTGTTAAAACATTAAAAAGCGATGTTAGTAAACAAATTACACATCGCGATGATACAACTGATGAGGTGAAGAACTAAACAACTCAGTAACAATTAACCAATTTTTGTAATCGAAGATAAAGTTCCAGGAGAAATCAGCCGTTCGAATCAACATATTGCAATTCAGGCGAACATGCTGGACGGAGAAATTGCCTGTTGCACGCGACCCTACTGCACTCCGTATTCAACACAACAGTACGACCAAGAAAGGTGTACAAACTTTGACCGTTTATAGCAGATTAACATTTGGAGTAACCAAAATAATGTATTTTTAGAATTCTCAGGACCTCGAGATTTCAAGTCCGAAATTCCGAGTTTCATTCACGGAAGATTTAATATTTTTAATTTTTCTCTAAGCTTTTATCGCAATCAAAATTTTGTTTCCACGATCGAATAGAGCTGGTCCCGCTGCACATTCGGATTTAACTCTAACTTTTAGGTTTTCCGTGAATTCTAAGAAGTGTGCGCATTCCTGCGACGTCGCTCTATTAGAAAACTTGCTCGACTCTTCAAGAGCTTTCACCCATATTGTGGGGTATTGGAGAAATTAAAATCCGGAAAATCCGGTTTTCGGGAATTCCGGGAATTGAGTGCATTTTCAAGAGTTCATTCTATTACAAAAGATGTTCAGCTCGTTAACCCTTAAAAATGCATAAGCTATTTTACCGACGTTAACGCATAACCGGGGTCAATCTGACCCAACACTAATTTTAGGATCGTGTAGCATTATTTGCTGTTACAATGCTACCAAAACCACAGAATAGCTTGCTAATTTAATGAAGAGCTGATAATTTCAGTTTAATCGTGGAATAGCAGCTGAAAACAATTCGTAGTCCGAAGTGCCAAAGCCCAGACACCTATGGCGGTTAGTCAAAATAGCAATAATTTTGAATCCCAAAATCATTCCATATTACGATTTCAGACATAAAATTATTCTGCGACTTCGTCATGGTTATTAGTTGTATCAGAGAATTTTGTGAGATGTCACAAGAAGTCGCCAGATTAAAAGCCATTCTAAGTTGTACAGAACTGTTTAAACAAGGGGGGGGGTGGATCAATTTGACTCAGGTTATGCATTTAATGATTAAGAGCTTTCGAATGATATCCATCTTGGGGTACTGGACAAAATTTTTAAAATCCCGAAATTTTGAAAAGCCGGAATTCCGGAAATTGGGTGATTTTCTTGAAAAGCTTGGAAGAGCAAAAATGAGCAGCGGGAACGGCTTTATTCGAACGCGGAAACAAAATTTTGATTGAGATAAAAGTTGGTAGAAAAACCGGAAATTAATTTTCCGGATTTTCAAAATCCCGAGTTCCTGAGGATTCTGAAGCTACCTAGCATTGTTTTGGATTACTTCAAAGGTTAATCTGCTATAAACGGTCAAAGTTTGTTGCACACACATTTCTTGGTCGTACTACAGCTTCTATAATTTTCAGCGCCGACTGCATTCTATTTCGTTGCAGAAGCTTGTTTGTTATCATTTTCAACGCTGACTGCCAAATTTATTTTCGTTTTTCCGCCCTCCTTTCTTTCCTTATTCTAGCCCCTGCATGCCTGTCTAGGGAATTACCCCCTTGCCTGTAATCAGTTTCGTTTACGTCAACTTTAAAACACACCGATATCTTTCTTTATGCTCTACACTTGAAGCTCACGATAAGACAGATTTCCTAGAAGAAATAACTACTCGACAACGATAAAACGCAAACTGAATTCTAGTCGTGCCCTGTCCGTCTTATCTAAATAAATACACCAAAATGATTAGCCAAACGATATAAAAACAATTTTATTCAGAGTCTATATATATATTTGTGACGTACGTACATTTTACATATAAATACAGTTTCAAGAATAGCAGACGTTTACTACATTATGAGAAAAGCCAACACAGCACACGCACGTACAAAACTGTATCGGAAAATGGGAAAAGAATCACACTAGAACTTTTGAGCTTGTGGCAATAAATCAGGAAACCCTTCAATAAATTCGTATTCAAGTTCTGCAATACTACTTGCCCTACAAGCTTGCCCAAATATATCACAAATTTTGTAATGTGCAGTTTGTTATTATGCTGATGTAGTATGAAGTTGTTCCCCAATTTTCCTAACTATATATGTATTATTTATTATATACGCACCAGTCAGTCATACTGGTTTTCCATCTTTTATAAGAAAAGTTTATTAAAAACAACCCCTGAAGGCGCGATATAAAAATGACCCCTACATAAAGTCCTCTGCACGATTGGCAACTAGACCAGGAAAGCTGTTCCACTATATTATAAACAATGGACTAGTCCTATCAGTGTTTAGACTGAAAAGGGCTGATCCTAGCAAAACATGACAATGAAAACTTTTAGATGGATGGATAGTGCCCCACAAACAATCCAGGACATTAATACATCCACAACAACGTTACTAACGATAAACTATAAAATAAATTAAATCACATTAAATAGGTATTAGATAACACAAAGTTTCCCTAAACTCATGCAAAGGTGTTAGTCCAACAAAGACAACACTTTGTACAAAAGCACACCAAATCGTCATTTCTATCAATTTAAAAGTTACACCTAATTCAGGGTTCGATCCTTATACAACTGTAGCCACGCTGCAGGATTAGGGTAAAAGAAAGCTTCTGATCTGAAACGACATGTCAAGTATATATATATTTAAAAATCTTAAGTAACGCACATGTCACACTTAGCATTACATAATCCAGGCAGTGTATTAGCCCACACAATTTTGCATTGTAAATGGTTTTTTAAAGTTTAAGCAAAAAAGATTCGTCGCCAACCAACAATTATATACAATAACAGAATTTTCAATCTTCTGACTGGAGTTCCTTCCACAGGGTTACCAATACCAAACTAACTATATACAAAATAACAATTTCACACAATATCAATTTAAAGAACAGAAGCACATAAGCTATGAGCCTAAGTACAAAGAAGATGTGAAACGTCCTCCATTAGAAGGTGAGGTCGTGCTTACAACGAATAAATCTACAAAATTCATGTGGAAAGTCGATCGAGTTACACGGACTGACTTTTAAAGGCCAAAATGAAGTGGGGAACTGAGCAAAATTTGAGAAACTTCACCTTTCTCGGAGAATCTCAACGAACGGGACGTGCGGGACCTGCACAGAATATACTCAGGAAATCGAAAACTAATGGAAATGTGCACAAACAATTTTGAGAAAGCTAGATAATATTATAATACTTTGTAGGTAGGCAAAGTAGAGTTAAAAATTCCAACTGCTTTCGGATGATAAGTAGCTAGCGATTTCATAAAACAGACCGCAAACCAAGAACCTGGGCTTATTCTTGGGAATTTTTCTTGGGGGGGCTCTTTGCGGGGGCGAGTCATTTATAGGGTGGGGAGGTAAAGATTTTTCTAAAAACATGCTAAAAATTGTGCTATTTTTATAGCAATCGTCAAAAAATAAGCGGATTAAAATTAAAATTAATTAAAAATCGATTAAAAATCTTTGGGAAAGACGGAAAATTTTTGGCACGTTGGCCTTCTGAGCTATTTTCTCAGGGCAAAGTTGGTACCAAAAGGGGCATCCACTTTTCGACGATTTTGAGGGGAAAGGCGTTTATGGAGGCCCCCACCCCACCCCCACCCCCACTAGAATAAGAGACTAGAATAGAGACTCGGTATTATTTTAATACGACTATACTTAAACATATTGCTCTAAACCTCTCAATCCTCTTACTAACGCGTGAAGACACGTGATGCATGCAAAAATTATAGATCTAGCAAATGTAAGTAGTTAGTGTTATACTACGTATCTTTATCAATAAAACTAGCGAATTTAAGCTTCAAAGCATTTACCTATTATGCTAGCCTCTTTAGCAGTCCTTTGCGACGATGCAAATAAATTTCTGGTGACTTTTGTCAGTAATCTCTCATTAGTTGCTTCAAACGGTTTCCACAAGCTCTATCCGGACCAGGGTATTTTGTACAGGGGGGGCCGAAATTGACCTCCCCCCAGAAAATGCCTTCCCCCCGAAATCGCGCCCTCAACGGATTTTTGCTTCCCCCTTTGAAAAAAGGGCTAATTTCAAGAAATTTCCGGCTTCGCCGGAGCTCTTTTGTAAGAATGCTTATTTTAGCTTAAATCCTGACATTTTTGAGAACTTTTTGCGTTTCACCATAAAAATACGCCAAAATTGCCCCCCGGGGCCGGGGGGGGGGCTGGGAAGCCCCCCCCCCCGCGAAAAAATCCCTAAAAATACCCTGCGGACAGGACAAAGTTTGGCGAAAATTGATGTCAAGAACGTGTAGAAAATATCGTTTATAATAAAAAATACGTTTACAAAACATATCTGTACCTACACATAAAGCCGCACCCAGGGGTAGGGTTGACGGGGTGTAGGCCCACTCATTTTGGAATGGCACGAGGTGTAAGAATAGAAACATCTACTACTTTAACAGCGAATCTTGCAAGTTACGAAAGAATTAAGAAATTGAAAGAATTAAGTTAAGAACTCAGGAACAGTTTTGAGAAACAAGTGCAAACATTTTGGAACATTAAATGCGCTTAAATGTTAAAATTTCGTTCAAGTTTGGCCAAGGACCCTCCCCTTTCAAAAATCCTGGGTGCAGGTCTGTCTGTACGCTGCGTGCTTTAGCACAAAATGCGTCAGAAGGAGTGTCCCCAATCATGCACAAGTGATTTGTAGCGAACAAAGTTCCAGCCATAATGTGGGACAGCAATCTTTGCAGACATTTGAACTATATGAATATATATAAACCTTAAAGCTACAACGCGACCCAATCAAGCCAACGACACAAGAAAACGCCAGTATATACAATACAATGATAGCACTGCATCACGCAAGCATGTAGGCATGAACGACACTCTACCAAAGCAGTGCAGGCATTCAATGGAACCAACGTGGTCACCGCAAAACAGACAAAAGCAGCTCTCACGGAATTGAAAGTTTCAGTTAAGAATTTATATATTTGGAAATTAAATTTGGAAGATTCACTAATTTGAGAGCAAATGAAAACGTCATCTGAAGCGCGGTCAGAACCATTGAATTAATAACACATAAAAATGATAGATACATAGATACGTACACATAGCACATCAGAAGATTATAATCTCTCGAAAAAGCACAAGTTAACATTATAGTACACAAGTAACATGCTAGATTAGCAAACACCGAGTAGTATATATTAAAGAGACTTTATGCAAGTTGATTCCAACAACAAGCTTCATAACTGTGTCAAACCAACAAATGATGGATGTAGAAAGTGTTAACAACCGAACCAAAGGAAAGCAGGCAAAGACCAGTACTGGTGTCTCTAAATAGTTCCTGTAACAGTTAAATCGCACCGAAACCGCACAGTATTTTGAAATCTAAACGTTCAGACAACGCATCAGCTTCTGCATACGTAGCCAAACCGCCATCGTTTGCTTTCACGCTGAGCCCCATCTCTCAACAAAACTTTTAGCTAAACAGATTTTCACGATCTTCGGTTCCAGCAGACGGAGCGCTGCTGACAACACCCGAATCAGGAGAGCACTCATTCCAAGAATCGCCCCCAGTACTGTCATTACAGGACGTCGTTTCCTTTAGGGGAGAAATTGCACCACTAGAATTCAATTCCGATGAGGGATTCTCCGAGCCGTCTTTAGCGATGCCCGCAGGATTTGGCGTTGTTCCTCCGCCGCCTCCTCCTCCTCCATCCAGTCGGTCCAACTCTTTCATCAGTTTACGGACTGTCTTTTCCATTCCTTCCGTTGAAATCCCGCCCATTGGAGCCACGGCATTGGCAACATGGCTAAGAGAAAACCATTTGGTAAAATTCCATCCAGAACTCTTAGTGGGAGGAGAGGACTGCTGCTGTGGCTGAACGTTTGTGGTGGAGGCCGCCGAAGTAGATCCGCCACCAGACGTAGCAGGAGGGCCACTGCCTGTGGAGGTAACTCCACCAGTAGTGGATGAGCTCGTTGTACCACCTCCGCTCTGGTTATTGTTGTGATGATGGTGATGATGATGGTGGTGATGGTGGTGGTGATGAGAGGACTTTGAGGAGGAGTGTTTTGAGGGTGAGGTTGAAACCAAGGCCATCGGAAGCGCATCCGGGGGCAAATCAGCATCTTCAAATCCTTCCAAACAGTCTAATGACGCATCACCTGAAGCAATAGCATGCAATTACAGATGAAGCAAGAAACCAGACCAATATTTTTAGGGTTTTGAAAGTGGGGAACAAAACTAGGTTTAAAAAGGAAAAACTAGTTTTTCAGAAAAAACAATCCGTCATTCACGTCACGGCGTGATAAATACGTGTGTTTTCGTGACTGCCAGCGAAATTAGGAGATTTATCTTTTCGCTAAGTCCAAAGCGTAAATGACGCTTTTTCTCAAACCAAAAAGCGTCACAGCCCAAACAAAAAGCGTCATTTTTCAAAAACATTCCTAGCCGTTTCTCTTGATGCAATTTTATTTAAGCTATTGCGTGTTTGCGAAAAGACATCGTTTTAAGCCATTTGTATTGCTACAAGCTCAAGGGGGGTCCATCGTGAAAAGCTTGTAGGCGGCGGATTTCGCTCATTTTCACACATAAGTTAGACACATATATATGTCGTGTATAACAAGTTTAAATTTGGAGTTGTTTCGTTTCGTTCTCCGCAAGTTACAACCTAGTTAACTGGGGTTTTTCTAGGCAAAAATAAGTGGGGGGGGGGGGGGACGCCCCCCCCCCCCACTAGTGGGGGGGGGGGAATAAAATGGGCTAAAAATGCCAAAAATACAGTATAAAAAGCCTGTTTTCTACATATACTGCTATAACTAAGCTTAAAAGTGCTCAAAAATTGAGTTTTAGCACCAAAATAGACCATTTTTGACGAAAAAATTCCGGCGAGGCCGGAAAATTTTTGAAAATTTTGACCAAAAAACCTAAAAATTTGACATTTTCTGGGCACTCTAGGTTGAGTGGGGGGGGAAGCCCAAAAAAGTGGGGGGGAACGAGTGGGGGGGGGGTCCAGTGGGGGGGAACCCAAAAAGTGGGGGGGCCCCCCCACCCCCCCCCCCCCAGTAAAAAAACCCCCAGGTTAATCTTGAAATTTGAACATGAACGAGATTGATTGTGCTGAGGCAAAACTAAAGGTAAAAAAGTAAAGGTTTACCCCAGGAGATATCTCCGTCCTGCCACAGGACATGGGGTGCCGGTGCTCATCCCTGGATTTTCAGCCCGTAGAGCCAGGAGTGTCACCTCAAATGATGACTGCATCCGTGGAAGGGGGGCCGGCCCTTCTGCACAGACTCCTGTCACCTTCCCACCGTAGTGATACCCATTTACCGACCAGTTAAAGATCGATAGCTGGGTTGGCTAGAGTCGAGAAAGCTTTGCGGCCTCCGGGGACCGAACCATCGACCGTAAGATCGGAAGTTCTGACCAGCGCTTTAGACCACTCGGCCATCCCGACGGCCAAAACACCCCAGAATTTAAAAATGTTGCTAAAACCCCCTTTCTGCCCAAACCCCGACGACACAGAACTATACCAAGACCCCAACCATCCCCCCCCCTAAATTGTATCCGTCCTTTTTCCCGCCCTTTTCCCCCCAACACGCTGAAACAAGAAACAAAAATGCTCCTCTGGAGCATGAAAAAAGTAATATGGGTGATGGTGAGGTTGCAAAAATCAAGAGAGGACTAGTCTTTAAAATGCTTAATATGGGGCTAGGTTCAAAAATAGAAGAGGACTAGGTTGTGAGCGAATTAATATGGGCACAGCTTCGCCGAACAACCCATATTCGCGGTTTATAAATGTATATCAGTATGCATACCATCCACGCTACGTTTTGTTTATAATTAGTCAAACTTTTTCTGCGAGAAACGTTTTATACTAACCAGTGCGTTTTATTCATTTATACGGAAAATTTATATTTCAAGAATAATCTTAGGACTCTGACCTTCTATTTCCTCCCTGCTTGAACCAATAGCTTTAGCCTCATGTCCTTAGATCTCTTCTCGTGCTTGCCGCAGTTAAACCCGACCAAATGATGATAATTTACGCACACATGTATTCCTAGCTAGTCTAACAGAGTACGTATATGCAAACAACTGTATTCAATGAGTACGTATTCAACTTTTTAAATTTCTTATTACTGACTGAAATTGATAGCTCTGTATGCGACAGACAAAAGCTAAGACGAAGCGTGAAATCCCGCGAATATGGGTTGTTCGGCGAAGCTGTGCCCATATTAATTCGCTCACAACCTAGTCCTCTTCTATTTTTGAACCTAGCCCCATATTAAGCATTTTAAAGACTAGTCCTCTCTTGATTTTGCAACCTCACCATCACCCATATTACTTTTTTTATATTCCAGAGGAGCATTTTTGTTTCTTGTCCTTCTGTCCTTTTAAAGATTCTCCTCCAAGCGTCTAATGCATCATGGCATTACGCCATTTGTGTAAGCATATAAACTATACACAACCTGCAAATCAGGCTCAGCAAGCCATGACAGCAGTGATCCAGTTAACAATAATTTCAGCCATTTAAATATAAGCGCTGACTAAAGACATATTTTTTGAGTGCCATTCGAAGAGAACGAACGGTAACTCTAAATCCGCTTCATCCCAAAACGCTGTTTTAGGCCGTTTGACCAGTGGTCAATAGGCCCCGTAGGCTGTAGCGACCAGTGGTCACTTCCGTCGGTTTCGGCGATATGCCCCTTGAAACGAGCGTAGTCGATTTACTATATATGCCCCCGACCAGGGGCGCACTTAAGGGGGGGGGGGCGGGGGCCCCCCCCCCCCCCCCCGAAACCAGATGCAAAGAAAAAATTTTATTGTCCGCGCGCAGCGCGGACATAAGATTTCAAAAATTTTGGCGCCTACGGCGCGAAATCAACCTTATTTTTGCTTAATCTACCCTTATTTCGGCGTTTTAAACCTTTCAATAGCAACTTTTTTAAGATTTTCAAAAATTTTCGCGCCGTCGGCGCGAAATTTAATCAATTTTTGCTTAATTTAAGATTATTTTTGCTTTTCAAACCCTATTTTCAAAAATTTTTCAACCTCTGAGAAGCTTCGCCCCCCAGACCCCCCAAATTTTCTGAGGTCCGCCCCCCGCGAAAAAATTTTCCATGTGCGCCACTGCCCCCGACCAAAATGCCGAAAAACGCAGTTTTAGGCCGTTTGACCAGTGGTCAATAGGCCCCATAGGCTGTAGTGACCAGTGGTCACTTCCGTCGGTTTCGGCGATATGCCCATTGAAACGAGCGTAGTCGATTTACTATATATGCCCCCGACCAAAATGCCGAAAAACGCAGTTTTAGGCCGTTTGACCAGTGGTCAATAGGCCCCATAGGCTGTAGTGACCAGTGGTCACTTCCGTTGGTTTCGGGGATATGCCCATTGAAACGAGCGTAGTCGATTTACTATATATGCCCCCGCCCAAAGTGCCGAAAAACGCAGTTTTAGGCCGTTTGACCAGTGGTCAATAGGCCCCATAGGCTGTAGTGACCAATGGTCACTTCCGTCGGTTTCGGCGATATGCCCATTGAAACGAGCGTAGTCGATTTACTATATATGCCCACGACCAAAATGCCGAAAAAAGCAGTTTTAGGCCGTTTGACCAGTGGTCAATAGGCCCCATAGGCTGTAGTGACCAGTGGTCACTTCCGTCGGTTTCGGCGATATGCCCATTGAAACGAGCGTAGTCGATTTACTATATATGCCCCCGACCAAAACGCCGAAAAACGCAGTTTTAGGCCGTTTGACCAGTGGTCAATAGGCCCCATAGGCTGTAGTGACCAGTGGTCACTTCCGTCGGTTTCGGCGATATGCCCATTGAAACGAGCGTAGTCGATTTACTATATATGCCCCCGACCAAAATGCCGAAAAACGCAGTTTTAGGCCGTTTGACCAGTGGTCAATAGGCCCATAGGCTGTAGTGACCAGTGGTCACTTCCGTTGGTTTCGGGGATATGCCCATTGAAACGAGCGTAGTCGATTTACTATATATGCCCCCGCCCAAAGTGCCGAAAAACGCAGTTTTAGGCCGTTTGACCAGTGGTCAATAGGCCCCATAGGCTGTAGTGACCAATGGTCACTTCCGTCGGTTTCGGCGATATGCCCATTGAAACGAGCGTAGTCGATTTACTATATATGCCCACGACTAAAATGCCGAAAAAAGCAGTTTTAGGCCGTTTGACCAGTGGTCAATAGGCCCCATAGGCTGTAGTGACCAGTGGTCACTTCCGTCGGTTTCGGCGATATGCCCATTGAAACGAGCGTAGTCGATTTACTATATATGCCCCCGACCAAAACGCCGAAAAACGCAGTTTTAGGCCGTTTGACCAGTGGTCAATAAGCCCCATAGGCTGTAGTGACCAGTGGTCACTTCCGTCGGTTTCGGCGATATGCCCATTGAAACGAGCGTAGTCGATTTACTATATATGCCCCCGACCAAAATGCCGAAAAACGCAGTTTTAGGCCGTTTGACCAGTGGTCAATAGGCCCCATAGGCTGTAGTGACCAGTGGTCACTTCCGTTGGTTTCGGGGATATGCCCATTGAAACGAGCGTAGTCGATTTACTATATATGCCCCCGCCCAAAGTGCCGAAAAACGCAGTTTTAGGCCGTTTGACCAGTGGTCAATAGGCCCCATAGGCTGTAGTGACCAATGGTCACTTCCGTCGGTTTCGGCGATATGCCCATTGAAACGAGCGTAGTCGATTTACTATATATGCCCACGACTAAAATGCCGAAAAAAGCAGTTTTAGGCCGTTTGACCTGTGGTCAATAGGCCCCATAGGCTGTAGTGACCAGTGGTCACTTCCGTCGGTTTCGGCGATATGCCCATTGAAACGAGCGTAGTCGATTTACTATATATGCCCCCGACCAAAATGCCGAAAAACGCAGTTTTAGGCCGTTTGACCAGTGGTCAATAGGCCCATAGGCTGTAGTGACCAGTGGTCACTTCCGTTGGTTTCGGGGATATGCCCATTGAAACGAGCGTAGTCGATTTACTATATATGCCCCCGCCCAAAGTGCCGAAAAACGCAGTTTTAGGCCGTTTGACCAGTGGTCAATAGGCCCCATAGGCTGTAGTGACCAATGGTCACTTCCGTCGGTTTCGGCGATATGCCCATTGAAACGAGCGTAGTCGATTTACTATATATGCCCACGACCAAAATGCCGAAAAAAGCAGTTTTAGGCCGTTTGACCAGTGGTCAATAGGCCCCATAGGCTGTAGTGACCAGTGGTCACTTCCGTCGGTTTCGGCGATATGCCCATTGAAACGAGCGTAGTCGATTTACTATCTATGCCCCCGACCAAGACGCCGAAAAACGCTGTTTAGAGTGAGTTTTCCCAACTTTGACCCTGGGCGAGGAACCGCGGGAGCCATGCTGACCAGTGGTCACTTCCGGCGGTATCGGCAGTATGCTCATCGTTTTCAGCGACCCCGATTTACTATATATGGGTACCACCCCGAGGCCGAAAAACGCCATTTTTAGTGACTTTTAGGCCATTTCTAGTAAAAGTGGGACTTAGAAACTTTTCGCCCAAACAGGCCAAAAAATGCAAAGTTTGGGCCCATCTCCTGAAAGCTACAGAGCGAAATTAAAAAATCCCCCTCGTTACTTTATGCACCCCTACTGGTAATTTTCAACAAAAGATACTAGACCTCTCCAGCTTCTACCCAGTTCTAGAAAAGTGTGACCAAAATTTGCGAAAAATAGCGAAAGTCCGACTTTGGGACCTTGGCACAGAGCCAAAATTGGCCAGGTGCCAAAATGACAAAAAAAAAGGTAGCATGGGGGGATCCTGTCTACCAACATATGATAGTAGTATGGTGCCAAAATGCCCACATCGTTCCAACACTTAGCCGTAAAATGCATTTCCAATAAGCGTTATTCACCGAGAAAAAAAACAAACGCACGGTAACTATCGCCTAGTGCAAAAATTCAAAGTTTCGAATTCGAACCAAAAGTATGGTGGTACTTGTAGTACTACTCGAGTTGTTTACGATGGTAACCTTTTTACCACTCCCGGACCTCTAATTAGCTGGCACCAGGCCAACACGGTCTCCAGGGGGCCGCGCAGACGCCTTTATACCCATATTATGTAGGGGCGCTATCGCGCCCCTACATAATTGACGATTTCCACTGTTTATATACTTCAAATTTTTTAAGAATTTTCAGGTGGCCTAAACCAAAATTCTACTTCCAGGGTACTGCAGTTCGTTTAACACACGCAGACCTTAACTTTGGCATGAAAAACTCAACAACCGCAAGAGATAATCGTTTAATTTTAAAACTCATTAAAATATTCCACCCAAGGAATGTTATGTGAAAATAAGCTAAATCGGAGATGGTCGAAAAATCGGCCAAAAATGGACCCCCTCCCCTTTAAGTAGCTTTGGAAGTTTGAACGACCTCAACTTCGTGTGGGGAATCTGGGGGGCGGTGCTCCCCAAGAAGTCGAAGAATTGTTTAGAAAAAGGCGTTGCCAGGAATTTATATATTCTGGAGCAAATCAGATATCACGTGTCGTTTTATACAAGTTGATCTTTTATCTCGTAAATTTCGAATAGCAGTCGCTGCTAAAAGTAGAGATTCTATAAATATTGCGAAGTTGAAACTAAAAACTAAGCATGACGAATATTGTAATATGAAGACGTATTAACAAGTGGTCTACATAAGTTAGGTGGCGTATAAATATAATATGTAATCTGAGGTAACGTACGAAAGATAGTTAACTCGCGCCGAAGGTCCGAAATGTTCTGGATTTTCGTATCTTTCTTTGCACCCGAGATCAGCTTTTCTTCAATTTGCAAACAGAAAAATTTCTCTTCCAGCGGAGCCAAAATCAAAAGAGTCTGTGACACGTTTTGCCCAAACCAAAAAGCGCCACAGCCCAAATAAAAAGCTTCAATGGCGCAAAAAACCTGATTTGGACAACTGTTAATAACAAAAACAAGATCACATGGAACCTTTGCACTCATAATCTAAGCCAGACACGTTTCCAAAATAAACCTAACGTTTAATATTTTATTTACACAAAATGACAAATAAGCCGACCAACCGTTAATGTCTTTCAGATCTTCCAACCACTGATGGGCCGTTCGAGCAATCTGACGCCGCTTAAGACGACAGTGTAGTCGAATGATCTCTCGAAAACAGGGAGACGGTGAGCGCAACTGTGCCAACAGACCGTGGAGAACCGTGGCATGGCGAATTCGACTGTTATAGCGATTGGAGCACCGCTCGCCCCACTCCCGGCCAGCCATTTTCCCAAATCCTACAAACATAATGAATGCGCGGTACACGAAATTTTAAGTGTACGTACACTAACTTGACCGTATATTGACAACGATCTACATCCAGAATCATCCAATCTCACAATTTACCTATATGCTGTATGCTGAACAGGATCCAGAACAGGTTACTTATACATAAGGGCAAAAAAGGCTGCGGAAGACAAATTGCAGACAGAAGAGACTAAATAAGATTAAACTAAACTCGGAGTAAAACATCAATGAAGAACACGTAATAGTGTATATATGTATAGGATTAAGTGTCAGAACCAGCAAGATTACTAAAATTTATGATACGCATCTTTAACAGTACGCGTACTGGGATTATTTTAGGCAAAAATAAGTGGGGGGGAGAGTGGGGGGACGCCCCCCCCCCCTAGTGGGGGGGAGGAGGTCGAAAAGTGGGGGGGGGGGGGTAAAATGGGCCAAAAATGCTAAAAATGCTGTATAAATAGCCTGTTTTTCACATACACTGCTATAAGTATGCTTAAAAGTGCTCAAAAATCAAGTTTTAGCACAAAAAAAGGTGATTTTTGATCAAAAATTTCCGGCGAAGACGGAAAACTTTTGAAAATTTTGACCAAAAATTCTAAAAATTTGGCAGTTTCTGGGCACCTTAGGGTGAGTGGGGGGGAAGCCCAAAAAAGTGGGGGGCCCATAAGTGGGGGAGAGGATTCCAAAGTGGGCTAAAATCGCTAAAAATGCAGTAAAAATAGCCTGTTCTCTACATATACTGCTAGAACTATGCTAAAAAGTGCTCAAAAATCGAGTTTGAGTACCAAAATAGACGATTTTTGACAAAACATTCCCGCGAAGCCGAAAAATTTTTCAAAAATTTTGACCAAAAATCCTTAAATTTGGCATTTTCTGGGCACCTTATGGTGAGTGGGGGGAAGCCCAAAAAAGTGGGGGTGGGACCGAGTGGGGCGGGGAGGAGGTGCTCGAGTGGGGGGGGGGAACCCAAAAAGTGGGGGGCGCCTCCCCGCCCCCCCCCCCAGTAAAATAAACCCAGTCTAAATCAAAAGTAAACATACCAGGCTCATTAAAGAAAGGCTGCTTGACAAATACAAACGCTTGAATTGCCAGAAGCACCTTGTGTAAGCTCAGATACGGATTCCACTGTTCCTCAGGACGCCCATTCCATGTATTGATCACAGACAAACACACATAACCATTGACATACAGGTTGGGATTGAAACGAACTCTTCCACCACCTGTCGTTAAAAATGTTACCAGCGGCGGCTTATGGGGATACTGCTCCGGAAAGAAGACATCAAACTCGAAACAGCCATGAGCATAGGGCGTTTCACTGGGACCAGTAATCAAGGCCTTGACTAGATCAGGTCGATTCTCATCAATGCAGACAAAGACAGAACTATCCAATGTGACAGGTAACGAGTCGCCTAAACATTCAAGTGTCATTAAAATAATTTAAAAATTACGTGGTTAAATTAATTTACATTGGTTAATTACATTTAGAAAATGTGGTTAAATTACGAATACGCATAACTCAACTTATGCACCGTTGTGTGTTAAGTACTGAAGGGGGAAGGACCCCAGCTTCTGAAGACACCATCTGTCTGTTAACACTAAAATAATCTTCTTAAATTATGATAAACCTGGTGGGACAAAACTCTCGGATTCGCCAGTGGAGACAGAGAAACCATTAGGTTAGGAATCAAAATATGGCAATGCTGACAGAACTGAATTTAAAAGTCTAAGATCTGCTTCTAATCCTTTTAACGTCGCTGTGAATACTCCTACATATACAAGCTATTTTAGAATTGTAAATAAAACCAGGAGTACATTATATATGAGTGTAACAGATGGCAGCCTTTCTGTTATCAGCTGCGGGTACGTACAAGCTGTGATCGCTAACGGCTGACCCCCCCCACCACAGATGTGTATGCTCACTATTTTGGAGCTTTAACACATAAAGATACGGCGAGTGAGCGTACAGAAACGTGTACTGGGTACACATTTGTGGGGGGGTCACTAAGTACACGTTTGTGGGGGGTCAGCCGTTAACGCGCAGAGCATGTACCGGCAGCTGATAACAGAAAGCTTGCCATCTATTATGTACTCTTGAAAAAACGCAAGTAATAAATCATATACGTAAAACAGATGACTCACAAAACGTGGTCATAAAGTTCTATATATACGCGCATAGCGCAGGGGTAAAACAGCATGTTGCATTATATGCAATAATTAAATTAATTAACTTAGGTTGTAAATTGTATTAATTATGTAATTATTAAGTATTACGAACACAACTACTACAGTTGCAGACGCAGAGCTATGCTCACAAATTGGTTAAAATGGTACTGATGAACTACCACCAGCATCAGTCCGGGCAGTTTCCGCGAATATGGGTTGTTCTGCGAAGCTGGTCTATATTAGTGCGCTATTAACCTAATCCTCCTGGCATCCCCCATATTAACGTTTTAAAACCTCGTACTCTGTCCGCTTAAAACCCAGTACCAGCCGTATCGCATTTTTCATGCTCCATCGGAGCATTTTTATTCTTGTGTGTTATATATAATCACTTTGATGTAGAGTTAAATTCGTTTCATTAAAAGTCGGCTTGAACTACCTAAATTTAAGTAATTTAAGCTACGCCGTTTAAGCCATGAGTCGCACAAGATTTTTGTGAATCGAGTTAGAAATTGACATTAAAAATATCAAAATGTGGGGTGGTCTTTCATGGTAGAAATTCGGAGACATCGGTTTTACGGTGGAAACCCCCCGACCACTAATCGAAACCAAACGCAAATCGAAACTACATTGACTTACCTAGCATTGCTACTTCACGCTGAATGCGCTTCATTCGAGTGGACAACGTGTTAGAATGTGTGCTCAGCATTTCAGCCTGCTTCTGATAGGAGTATGGCACCTTCCACTGATCCCCGCTGCGAAAGCAGTATGTCTTAAGTCTGTAGGGCTTCATAGCTTCTACGTACTGTTCCTCCAGTTCATTAATATTGTCATCTGGACTATCCGGATCCCAGAAACTATCCGCCCAACTCTGCCCGGTCCCACCAGCAGCCCCTCCCGGGCAGCCTTCGCCGCGACACTCCGTTGGAGTATCGTCTCCGCCGTCATCCAGTCTGAGTTCGTCACACTCACTGCAATAGTCTCCTATGGAACCTAACGAATGCTCAGACTCCGTGTCGCCGTTCCCCAGACCGCCATGGTGGGCGGAATGTCCGCTGTGCAAATGAGATGTTCCGGCGCCAGAACTACCATTTTGTTTTCCACCGGAATTTCCCATGCCAGTGGAACTTTAAATCCAGATGAAAAGGTGACAGATACGTATAACAATTTAGAACCAGGCGGTAAAGCTCACAACACTAAAATCACAAGAAAATAACATTGTCTAGTCAAAGGGGAGAAAAAACATGACGGAAAAGAGGGGGGAAACATGGTCGCCTACTCCTCAACCATAGCAGCTGCAGCTGCCTAGTATAGCCCATTAGAAAGAGCAAGTCTAGAAGTATACACTACACGACAGTACCAGATTGGTTTCTAAGTTTGATTGTGTAAGTACAGTATATACATACTTGACCAAAGTTGGCCTCCCAAAATTGGCCAAAATGCTAAGGATTTTCGAAAGTTTGCATGTAAATATCTAACCAACTATCAAACTTTGGCTACTAAAAATTTGTATGCGGGCATAATTTGACTTGCTCTATCACATGGCAATAGTGGTTTTCCCCTATTTGCATCCAGGAAAAAATTTAACCATGTTTCCCCCACATTGGGTCCCCTAGAGCGAGAAAACACATGGTGACCAAATTTTCAAATTTTTGCGAATGCTTCAGGAAGACGTAACTAATGGTTCTATTGGAAAGAGAATGCGTTAAAACCATCAAAAACCTCAAAATATGCCAACTTTGAGCATTTTTGAAGCTTCTAGCTCGAAAAATTTGATTTGCAGCATCAACATGCTAGGTTTCATAAGTTTCAATGGTACGTAAAAATGAAAACTTTCAAAAAACTTAAAAAATGATGGAATATTGCAATTTTTAACACAACTAACTTTTCCTAGCGACATTCTGCATATTATGGCCAGTCCCCAGCAGGTTTCATGCCCAAACAGGTTAGCTATATATATATATATATATATATATATATATATATATATATATATATATATATATATATATACATATATATATACAAGTAACAAAAATGCTCCGCACAAAAGAGGATGTGTGTGTTGGCTGTATCGTATATATATATATATATATCCTTTAAATATCCTTTAAATATCCTTTAAATATCCTTTAAATATATAATAAATATAAATAGGTATATATATATATATATATCCTTTAAATTCCGGTTGAAGAAGTAAAGATAAAAGTTTCATGGGCACGTGACGTTATTTGGCCAAGGAGATATTGGTGGATGGTTCCATGTCAAAAGTTGCTCAGCTCGCTTAGGGCTTTCATTTGGTACCAAATTTGACCACTTTTGAAAACTTTCATTTTTGACCGAAAATCGCCTAAGTCCCCACCCCACCCCACCACAGCACTCTATAGCCACTTTGAGCATGCAGTTCTATGACAAAAGTTGCTCAGCTCGCTTAGGGCTTTCATTTGGTACCAAATTTGACCACTTTTGAAAACTTTCATTTTTGACCGAAAATCGCCTAAGTCCCCACCCCACCCCACCACAGCACTCTACAGCCACTTTGAGCATGCAGTTCTATGACAAAAGTTGCTCAGCTCGCTTAGGGCTTTCATTTGGTACCAAATTTGACCACTTTTGAAAAATTTTATTTTCGACCACTTGACCCACCACCCGATTGACCCTTCAAACGGCAAAGTGGAACCAGCCCAGCAAAATAGGTACGTCGGACGGCAAAACGGATACCGGGAATGAGCTGGGCACACCAGAAAACCCCTATAGACAAAGTTTTGAGAGGCCAGGTAGAGCCTACTATGGACCTCCAGGAAGCGGTTTCCGACATGACCCTCCAGACGGCAAAGTGGAATCAGCACAGCAAGATGGTTGAGTCCTACGGCAAAAAGGACACCGGGAATGAGCTGGGCGCACCAGAAAACCCCTATAGACAAAGTTTTGAGAGGCCAGGTAAAGCCTACTATGGACCTCCAGGAAGCGGTTTCCGACTTGACCCTCCCGACGGCAAAGTGGAACCAGCCCAGCAAGATGGGTGGGTCTGACGGTAAAACTGACTGCGGGAATCGATTCTCCGTGCCAGAAAACCATTGTATGGAAGATTTGAGCGTTCAAAGTTAAATAGATAGCGAGAAATTTCGATTTTTCATTTTTCGAATTTTCGCCATCTTTGACGGGCCACTGTGGTCGCTAGGGAAGTGATAGAGAAACGCAACCTGGACCGTTAGTTAGTTCAATATATGTAATTTCTGAATATAAAAAGAAATCAGCTCCAGCTCGTAACGTTCGACCTGAGCGACGACCACAAAAATGGTCACTTTTCGCTATGAACCGACTTTGCGGCGCCACTGCGGCGCTGTGGCGCAGCTGCGGCGCAAAAAAAGTTGTGATTCTTAAATTCTTTAGAGGGTACTACTAGACCCCATAGCCCTTTAGGTTGGCCCACCGCTGCAGATCACGTGAAAGCGGCGAACATTATATATGTACAATACAACCATCAAATAGGAGAAACCGGAAAAAAAAAACATCGCCGCCATAACCTGTCCGGGGCGCAACTTTTTAACGGTAAGTGATACGGGGCTGAAACTTCACAGACATACTAAACTCGATGTGCTCTACAATTTGCGCATGAAATCTGCGCAGGATCTGCGCAGGATCTGCGCAGGATTTTGCGCAGCTTCTGCGCAGCTTATTTTACACTGTCTCCAGCCACTTTTCACACATATTACTAGCGTAGATACGGGGGGGGCGGGGGGCGGCCGCCCTCCCCGAAATAATGGCTTTGCCCCCCTGAAAAAATTGGGCAAAAGAAAAATTTTACGCCCGCGCGGAGCGTGGGCGTTTAACTTTATTAGAAACATACGCAAATTATACATTAATGCTTAAATTAGCTCAATATTGATGCATTTTCTACACCATTAAAAAATTTTCGCACCTCCGGCGCGAATTTTGGTTATTTCGATTATCAAGAATATATATTATTTTTCATTAAACATGCTAACAAATGTTTGTATATATAAATTGCTTTGCAGTTATCTTATTTGCGTTATTCCCAACATCATCAGCCTTGGCATAATAATTGGTTGATATGATCAGAATACGCAGTTCTTTAATGGGAGCATCCTAATAGTTTCAGTTTTCGGACAAGACAGTAAACGTAGAAAATAGCAAATAAAGGTACAAAATGTTTGCTAATTAATTGATAAACTATTTATAAAGAAATAAATGTTTCAGTAGCGTTTAATGGCGAAATTTAAAAATTTTTCTCAACGTCTGGGGGGCTCCGCCCCCAAGACCCCCCGTTTGGGACTTAGGATTTCGCTTTCAGTTATAACAAGTCTAAAACATGTACCATAGAAGACTTTTTAATTAATAGGAAAACTTACAGTATAATACGCAGTGTGCATGTTACGCAAAACGAAAAAATTTTACCCCATCCCCTCAACAGTCCTCGGACAAAACCGCCCCCCCTGAAAAGTTTTTGTACCTACACTACTGTATAGGGCAGGTTGTAAATGCCAGGAGGACTAGGTTAAAAGCGCACTAATATGGACCAGCTTCGCTGAACAACCCATATTCGCGAAAACTGTCCAGAGTTTCTATCGGCTGCTGCTTGCTGTTGATATTGGCAGTTCTTCGAAAAATTGTACGATATGTCAGCACGGCCTGCAAGTATATATATGTGGTCGTGCTCCTTTATTATACAACTTAATAATACACGTACATAATGTCAACTGCTTTTCGCATCAACTTAATACAAGATTCTGCGCTGACACTGCAGAAAAAACACCTTGAACACCTTTCTACCAGAACTGCATTGTTTATTTGGAATAAGTCTTAATACTTCAAAATCGTCCCGCTTGCTTTGAAAGTTGAAGAATGCAGGATCTTACTCGTATGTCATGTGGAGTGGAGCATGAGTGACCGCGAATATGAGTTGTTCAGCGAAGCTGGTCCATATTAGTGCGCTTTTAACCTAGTCCTCTGTCCATTTACAACCTAATGTCACCCATATTGCATTTTTCATGCTCCACCGGAGCATTTTTATTCTTGTCCTATTTCATTTTTAAGGTTCTCAGTAAAAAGCAAAAACGTTAAAGCTGTGTGAAAGAAACTTTAAAAATTCCGCCAATCATTAATCGTCAACCGAAAATACAGAACAAAGAAGCTTGAAAAGTTCCAATTTCTTCCTTTTTCTCTATTTTGACAGAAATCCAACATCCAGTACCCATGGCTGCAATAGTTTTAGTTACTGTATATAGCATATAGCACTCTACTGCAGCGCAACCAAATGCAAACTTTACTGTCAGTGAAGGAAACTCATAAAACACGATTTGCAATGCTCTTCCGTACTTTGTTCCTTGCTAGTGATAGGCCGTGCTGCACTTCAGCAGCACTCTACTGCAACGCAACCAGACGCAAACGTCAATGTCCAAAGAAGCAGACTTACACGGCACAATTTCTAATGCTTTTCCGCAGTTGCCTGCAGAATTTCAGGCGATTGCTGTTTGTCTGTTGCTAGCTATAGGCCGTGCTGTGCTTCAGCAGCACTCTACTGCAGCGCAACCAGACGCAAACGTCAATGCCAAAGAAGGAGACTTACACGGCACAATTTCTAATGCTATTCCGCTGTTGCCTGCGGAATTTCAGGCGATTGCAACTTATCTGTAGTTAGTTATAGGCCGTGCTGTACTTCAGCAGCACTCTACTGCAGCGCAACCACATGCAAACTTTACTGTCGGTGAAGGAAACTCATACGGCACGATTTGCAATGCTCTGCCGCACTTGTGTGCAAAATTCCGGACGATTGCAACTTAACTGTAGTTAGTTATAGGTCGTGCTGTACTTCTGCAGCACTCCACTACAGCGCAACCACACAGTAACATCGTAATAAGAAAACAAAACGTATATATCTATAATAGTTTGTCATGTCCTAAACAATCTGTATGCCGAATTTCAAATACCAGTGACGAATGAATAACTTGTTATCGACTGTGCTGTGTTTGGGGCAGCATATACAGCACGGTGGAAGCTACAGAGTGCACCAACTAACATAGCTACAGTTCCCCCTTACTACAGACTTGATTTTCGCCAAGTTTCATATGTTCAGCCGTTTACAGTAAATCTACAGACAGCGTGCTATGGTTGTTGCATAGCAGTACAGCACGATAGCAGCACCGCACACCGCTGCGACTATGCTCATCGTGTTCAGCGACCCCGATAACCCTTATATGCGTCCCACTATATGGCCCAAAACAGCATATTTAGGCCTATTTTTGACTATTTCCTGTAGAGTTGGGACTTAAAAATTTTCCGAAAATGGCTATTTGGCCGGACCAACTTTGGGCCGGCCGCCAGAACGATCCTGGCCAGATATCAAAAATCGCCCTCGTTAGGACATATAAACCCTTCCGTAGATCCTTATGCAACAAACCACGTCTCTCTAGCGTCTTCCCTGAGTCCTGTAGCTTTGACAAAAAATTGGCCATTTTTGGCCATTTTAGCGCCAAGTCCACTTTTGGCCGGCCGTACAGGTGGCCGGCCGGGCCGGGCAGCGAAAAAATATCAAAAAGGTTCACTTTCGGGGTATATATATACGTTCAGAAAAACCAAACTTCACCTGCTGAAAATGCCCAGATCGTTCTAACACTGCGACAGAAAATTGCATTCTTCCAAGCGTGACTTACACGGAAAAAAAAACAAACGGACAAAACAAGCGAAAATTTTCAAAGTTGGAAATTTTGACCAAAACTTTTTTGCGACTTGTAGTACTCGTCGTGTAGATTCCAACGATACCAAAATTGTCCAGTTTCGTTGAGTATTTAGCTGGCACAGAGCTCGAACGGGTCTCCAAGAGCCGCACTGAGCCTTTTACACCCATATTATAGGGGAGCGCTCTCGCGCTCCCCTATAATATATATATACGGCGGATTTGGCATTTGGACCAAAACGTCGGGTCATAAACTTGCTGTGAGGTGAGAAGGGTGCCTGCCTAGGTAGTTTTGCAAGCTGAAAACAGCTGAAACAATGCTTTTAAAGCACTCTAAATGATTGGTTGGTAGAAATCCGTGCCATGTTTTTTCCCCGATTAGCGGGTAAAAAAACTGAGGTATATACGGTACGTCACTAAAAATTCGGCCCCGTCACGGACTCTAATGACTTATTGTCCGTGACTGTCATATGACATTTCATGTAGTAAAGGTGGCTTGTGTAAACAAAAGGTCATATCACAGTCAGAGACAAAGAGACATTTAAGTCAGTGACGCGGCCTTTTATTTAGTGAACGACTGTATATAAGCATAGGTGTTTTTGGGGGGCGGGGTGGGGGGACCCCCCCACCAAAATGACAAATTTTGGCGACCCCCCCCCCAGATTTTTGCTACCCCCCCCCCCAGATTTTTGGCCAAACAGTGGTCAAAAATGGCATAAAATCGAAAATTTAGGGGGGGCCCCACCCTCCGTCAGAACCCCCCCCCAGATTTTTTGCCCAGCCACACCTATGGTAAGGTGGGGGTGTCGCGGGCCGTAGGTGGACGACCAGCGAAGGCAGAGTTAAGCGCAGTGGACTAATTCACTATGTTCCCTGAGTCGTGGCTTAGGTAATAAATACACTTCACGATGTTTACTTGCACAAAGCAGCACGCGCACGATTACAACAATTGAGTTAGTAATACTAGTTAGTTATAATTAGTAATACCTTTTATGCAACGGGCCCCTGGCCTGGGCACAGTTTCGCCGAAAATTTTGGTTGGGGTAGGGGTATATAAGCTCTGGAAATTTGGTAGTTGACCCGAGAAATGTTTTGGGGGTTACCCCCGGCCCGCACCCCCCCCCCCCCCAATTGGGACCTCAGAAATTCCAAAAAATGGCCTAAAAGTGCCTAAATTTTCTGTAATTTAACGCTTTATCCGTGAAAACAAGGCTTGTTTTGACAGTTTTAGGCGTTTATAAGCGGTTTTACAGCTATTGTAAGTCAAAATTTAGCTAAGTTTTTGGATCTACAAAGGGCCAGGGCCCCGGGGGTAGCGGAAAGTTGGGGGAGGGGATGTCGAAACTTTGGAGGGGCAATGGGGTTCGAAAATTTTGGGGGGAGCAACTAGTTAAACTATGCAACTGGGTACCGTCCTTTCTTTTTAACCGAACTCAAAAAGTTAAAGTTAACACCGCTGTTTCCAGCACCCGGCCTGTATTGAGTGCCATAGGTGTAACGGGGATTTGGGTTGGGGGGGCCCCCCCCCCCGGAATTTGGGGGTGGCCGCCTATTTAGACCCCCCCCAAACCCCCCCCCCCACGACCCCCCCCAATCCTCCCCCAAACAGTTTTTTCTATTTTTATGTCAAAAATCGCATTTTCAGCCATTGCTAATGCCAAAAAACATTCAACTATGAAGTAATTTTGACATTAGACAGGGGTTTTAAACTCGAAAACTTGATTGCCAACATGTTTCTAAGTCTAAAATAAGGTCAATATTAAGCCAGGACGTCCATAAAACCGTTAAAAACGTGTATTTCTCGCAATAATAAACACTTTAAGCCAAAAATTTGAACTTTTTTGAAAAATTTTGCAGAATTTGCCCTAAAAATACCCTATTTTTGGCCAATGGCGCGACTACCCCCCCCCCCCAGTTGGGGGGGGGGCCGGGGCGGGGGCCCCCAAAAATTTTTGGGGAGGGTTTGTAAAAATGGCTGGGGGGGTTACCCCCCCCAATTACACCTATGTTGAGTGCTGTTCCACGACAGGGTACTGTAGTTTGTCCCCTCTTGTTTCTGATTCTGGTATTTTTTAGTGGGGGGAGTGAGGTTTGGTTTGGTTCCCTCTCCACTTTACTGATGACCGCAGTTTCGTCCCCTCCCCATTTTTCTGGGGGTCGCCCAAGTGTCGAAGAATTAAGTTTTAAGGCCAAGGCTTCGAAAATTTTTTTAAATTTTAGCTAATTTATAGACTTATACATAGGTGTATACCAGGCTACAGTTTGCCCCCTGTGACTTGTGAGACCCCCCCACGGAGAGGCCAGCATAGGTGTGGCTGGCGAAAAAAGTGGGGGTGGGGGTTTGAAAAAAAGTAGGGTGGGGGTTTGGCAAAAAAGGGGGAGGGGGGTCGAGAAAAAGTCGATTTGGGGGGAGGGGTAAGAAAAATTTTCGAGGGGGGGGTCGGCGAAAAATCGGTTTTTCGCTAAAAAACTGAAAATTTTCTCAATTTTCAGCTATTTTTAGCGATTTTTAAGGTAATAAGGCGAATTGTAGCAATTTTTCGCTAATTTTTTGAAAATTTTCGAATTTTTGGCTAAAAATTTGCAAAAATTTAGGTAGGGGGTTGAAAATTTTAGGGGGGGGGTCGGCCGAAGGCCGATTTGGGGGGAGGGGTAGAAAACATTTTTTAGGGGGGAGGGTCTGCGCTGCGACCTCTCCATTTGGGGGGAGGGGTCCCCCCCACCCCCCCCTAACACACCTATGGAGGCCAGACCCCCCTCCCCCCCCTACCTGACCTCAACTACTCCCCCCCCCATAGGTGTGGCTGGGCAAAAAATCTGGGGGGGGGGTTCCGACGGAGGGTGGGGGGACCCCCCTAAATTTTCGATTTTATGCCATTTTTGACCACTTTTTGGCCAAAAATCTGGGGGGGGTACCAGCAAAAATCTGGGAGGGGGTCGCCAAAATTTGTCCTTTTGGTGGGGGGGGGGGGTCCCCCCCCAGGAAAACCGAAATCCGGAAAAAATCAGAACTCATTTTTCGGATTTTTCGGTGATTATTCCGATTTTTTTGTGCAACTTTTCCGATTTTTTCCGATTTTTTACCCATTTTTTTCCGATTTTATCCGGATTTTTCCGATTTTTGTGCAACATTTCCATTATTCCGATTTTTTCCCGATATTTTTCCTACCGTTTTTTCCGGTTTTTTTCCGAAATTATTCAGATTTTTTCCAAGTTAGAAAATATCGGAAAAAAATCGGGAAAAAACCTGGATAATTTATTCCGATATTTTTCCGATTTTTTCAGACATCCGGAAAAAATCGGAAAAACATTATTCGTGATTTTTTCCAGTTTCCCCCCCCCCCCCCCTAACACATCTATGCATCTATGCCCCCCCAAGCCGAGCTCAAACCCCCCTCCCCCCCCTAAAATTGGGTCCAAACATAGGTGTAACGGTGATTTGGGTTGGGGGGGCCCCCTCCCCCGGAATGGGGGGTTTCCCCCCCCCCCCCCCACCCCCCCCCAAAAAAATTTTTCTATTTTTATGCCAAAAATCGCATTTTCAGCAACAGTAAAAAATGCAAAATTTTTGAAAAAATTTTTTGCAGTTTCTGAAAAATTTTGAAATTCGAAAAAATGGCTATAAATCACATATAAAGAGCTAAAGATGGTTATTTATAGCAATTAAAAAGTAATATACGCAATTATAAACCACAATCTGGGCTAATTTAGGCATATTTTAGCACAAATTTGTCAATTTTCAAGCCCTATTTTCGCATACGAAAACTATTGACAGAAGCTTTTAAGTATGTTTAATGCATTGTACATCGAAAATGGAGCATTTTTAGCCAAAAAACTTGGGTACAGTTTAGGGGGGGTCCCCCTCCCCCAAATTTCGGATTTTGGTGGGGTCTCCCGAGCCAAATTTGGACCTTCTACTCCCCCCCCAACCCAAACAGGTGGTACACCTATGGACTTATATATGTTACTTTAAAGTTTAACATGCAAGAATTTCGTGCAAAACGTGCCTACATAGAGCATATTTACCCTAAATATAGACCTGCTGCGAGCACATGCTTCCTGTGATTGCTTCTATATAACAATTAACAATTGTTTTGTAATAATAGGTAATTGCAAATTGCCTAATTGCAAGTAAATACTCATGTTGGGGCCGCTTCAGCACTCACCTTGCGTATTACTAAAACAATCATGTCGAATTTTCTAAACTTCTATGGTCTGTAACCTTCCATTTAATTTTGTCAGTGCATGCATTTCATACAGATGCATGCTAAAGCGTATGTGTAAAACCGATTGGCGCAGCAGGAAAAACTTGCTGTTCTTTTGAAAAACTTAATTTGTATAAACAGCTTACTACCTACTTTGAACTTTCAACATGAAGTATGTATATTTCATAAGAAGGAATATGAATAACATTGGCGACGTGATAATATTTCCCTAAAAACCTATTATAGTAGACCTGCTGCGTCGTGGCGCAACAGGAAAAACCGCTATTGTTTGTGGTTTACCTCAAATTGCTAATTTTTCGCTAAAACTTTAGGTACCCTAAAAAGCCAGTGATTTTACATAACTGACATGCCTGAGGTAAATGTTATTTCTTGTATGCTTGTCTTTATGCTAACGATGCAATAATATATAGTTGTCCACCAATGAGCCAAGATCAGAAATACTTCAGGAAGATCTTAACCTTGGCTGCAACCGGGCTAATGTCTGACAGCTTACACTGTCATTTCGAAAGTATCTAAGTTTTAGTATATGGTTCTATTGCAGATCAAGATGTATCCGGCAATATATGTCATAGAAGTCATTGAAGTGGTGGATCACGCAGTAGACCTTACGATTCCACTCTCGTCCAACATGAAGACATCTTCCCACTGTAGCAATATTGCCCAAAAAGCTAATAAAATTTCTGCCTGTATTTTTAGAGTTTTCGAAACTAGAAACAGAATATTTTAGTCAAAATCTTCAACTTATGTCAGGCCAATCTTTGAGTATAACATACATAAGATGTCGACATGATAGAAAATATACAAAGAAGACCTAAAGCATGCACGGCCTGAAAGCATTGAGTTATAAGCAACGGATGGCGATACCAGGTCAACAGTCCTTAGAAATTAGTAGACTACTAACATACCTTAAGTTAATGTATAGACTATGTTTTAACAAAACTTCGTTGAGCTTCGTTGAGCTATTCTCGTTAGGACCTAATATCGGATTGAGAGGACACGCTTATAAACTAAGACTTGCACGCTTCACGACAGAGTCCACTAAATGTTTTTATACTAATAGAAGTATTGACATCTAGAACAGTTTGCCCGACAGTGTTACTAATTCTCCTAGCATTAACGCCTTTGAAAGGATGGCAAAATAGATTTTTCAATTTTCTGAAGAGTCGGGGCCGGGGGGTTAAATAACCATACAAGCCGTTTTCCCATCCTTTTTCTGAAACTTCAGACACACACACACGCCGCAGCCGGAAAATGTTTTGTATGGTAATAGCCACAAGTCCCAACCTTAAGATATATAAGTTTGGCTGCCGGGCCCAACTTCTTCGACTATTAAGGTGTCTAAAATAGTCGAGTCACCTCACTAAATGGGACCCCCGGACAACTCCGGACCAAAATTGAAATTTTTGCTAGTACTCAACATTAACTTTGCGCAGCTACCCCATATTATGCATGTGACATGTCCTAATGACATGTCTTTGCCTTCTTGCGGGTTCTGGAGGATGAGGCTGCCATGCTGATTCCGAGGAAGGACCGGAAGGACAGTGCGAACTCAATCGCTGTGCTTCCACCCGTATTAGGCTATATCATTGAACAGCACACTTTGAGGTCGTCTCACTTTGGTGCAAAGGCTGTCTTGCCGTTATTTTTTGCATCAAAGACTCGTGCTGTGTGCTGCTCCTCGGGCTAGCCGCCAGATATGGCAACGCCGAGGCCGACGGAGCATGTTCTTTTTAAAAAGGAGGAGACGTCATGTCATCCGTCGTGACGTCGACCAGGCTTTGAGACTCCTTCTGGCAACTTGGTTGAGTTGTTTTTGACCAACCTTACGGGGCTAGTTTCCTGGCTAACACTTTGCACCTTCGGGTGATGATCATCACATTGTGATGTCTAATGCAGCAAACAACAACAACAACAACAACAACAATAACTCTAAGCTATCCAACCATATATTGGATTTCCTGCCATGTCCTCTGGCTTCGCCACCGTGGGGTGACGTTTTTGTGAACAAATTCACAAAAGAAAAATCACTATCAACTTTTTTAAAAGCCATTCTGGCAGACGGTCGGCCGGTGGACCCGGTCCGGACCGCGCATTTATAAAATGTACACTTGATCCGCGCAGCAGGAAACTGTACAACGATTTCACAGCACCCTAGGAAAGTGTGCACCGTTTTCGCGCAACATTATATTTGCACATTTAAGTATATGTAGTATTGTAACCATCTAACTTGACTGGCTGATTGCCCTAGGAGAAGTAACTACTGACTCTGGCCACCTAGTCCTAATACAATGTAGATTCACCTGTCAGAACCTTTTAATTTGTCAACGTCAATTACATCAATACATCAATTTTACAGACAGAGTAAGGGTAAGCCAGCGGTTCAAATCCCATAAGCTCTAGACCCAGAGTTGCCAGCTACGTATTAAAGAATCAGCTTACCCGTACCTGTTACGTTCAGACCCTGTTAACCACTTCGGGCTCTCCGAATGTGACAGTAAAACAATACCCGGGCCGGTCGTTCAACTAATAGCCACCACTCTCTAGCTTTCTGCGCTTCCTTTATACCCTGCCCTGACTTTGACCTTTAGTACAAGGTCCCAGATTGAGCTCTCGTCCATACACCCTTTAAGTTTCTGTTTTTCCTGAAACCCCCACTTATCTTCTGTGGGTTGGACTCCTAATGTCGTCTTCTCTTAACGTCATGCCATAAAAGGTGATACACAACTAAGCTTTCGTTTTCCCTAAAACTTAGACTTTTCTGTATATCGCTAAATTCATCAATACAAACATTATCTTTCCTTATTCCATGTAATTCCTGGCAGTGTTCAATGCTTTCAGCAACTCTTTTGACCAGCATTAAGGTCACATTTCTTCCCCCAATAAAGTCTGCGTCCTATCGCAATCGTCGGAAACACCCTACAAGACACGTTTTTATCGCAAGCACCTAATAGCACATGATTTGAACGAGCACGCTACACTAGCACTCAAAGCTTGCAAAACAAAAGCGTATACAGAATTGTACGTAACAGTACACAAAGATTGTCAATGACAAGATAAGAGAATAATCAAAAGATAACATTAATAACATAGGATTAATACGATAAGAATTAACGACAATAATAATACGACATTAATACGACAGTTACGGAAATATGGTATTTGACTCACTGGCACTGATACGACGATAATGAATCAAGAATAAGAATATGTAATGAAGTGAGCAAGATCCAAAACACGATCTGCTCTAAACTTTGCACGGAAGGTCAGCACGTCTGTTTGCAATGAAGCAGACTTAAGCACCAGATCTCTGAAAGGTGGTGTTCCAAAATCAGAGATTCTCTGCAGCCAACCTTAGTAGGGGTCTTCGTCAGTGAGTTCGTTTGAGGCTCCTGAGTTGATTTCCAACCGGACAGCAAGAGGGGTCAGCACTTGCTTCCTTGATGATTTCCAATTGAACAGCAAGCGGGGTCAGCACTGGCTTTGGATGAGTTCTTCCTCACTGGATCTTCGGTTCTTTCTGGTGATTAGCAGCTGTACGGTAAACGCACCGTATGGGAAGGTTAACGCGCCTTTGTTTGCTTGTAATAAGACTAGACGGTAAACGCACCGTAGTTGAAGGCTAACGCGCCTTTATTGCTCGTAATAACACTCAGTAGCTAACACTCTGATAGTTTAATGGAAACAGTACAATTACAATTATTACAGTTCGCGTGTGTTTAAAATAACAGTTACTACAATACTGACGGTTATGTTACAGTACAATAGGATACAGTACAAGTTTGCTGTACCAGAGTTGCCAGATATTTTCCCTTCCTAAGTTATTATTAATATTATTCCGATTTGGAATAATATTACAAACTTTGATTAAGTTATTGGGACAAGGTCGATACTCTTAACGCCTTTTACACCCTTCTACTCTACTAACTTTTTCTAACTCAATTTCCCTATATGCTGTGTGTTACCCTATATGCTCGTGCTTTGTTACTCTTTATACGTCCCCTTACAATAGGACTGTCAAACTAGTATCACAATAGACTAAATTACTAATTATTAACCTAGGGACGGTCTTTGGGTGAGCCCCTGAAAGTCGGTCACCTGATCACCTTTCGCTCCGACACTCAGTTCAGGGATGCTATGTGGGATAGTTTTTGAGGAATGCGAAACAGTTGGGGGTTCGGTAGTCCTTCCTTACTTATCTCTAATTAATGAAAAATTAACACAGTTATACAAAGTTCAAGGATTGGTGCTTCTTTGGTTTCTTCTGCTCTCAAGATACAATGAACTTCTGGCTGCTACCTAAGCTGAAGCCAGAGACAGGGGAGACTGAGCCCCGGAGGCGAGAAGGTGGAACTGGATAAGGTTGCACATTTTTAGAAAAGGAGTAATGAGTGATTTTGAATGTCAAAGTCCACCTTACAGTTTGCCCAAGTGATGTCAAGCGCCGGCGGGATTAGTCTCTGATCTCGACCTTGGTTATGCTCTAAGTCCACAAGGTACCTACAGTGATTAGGCTCCGCAATTGTCTGTCTGATAGGTCCAACTTCAACTTCTGGGATCGCTTCCGGATCCAATAATTAACCGATTACTGATTCTGATGATTCAAAGACTTCCACTGACTGATCCAAGTCCGACTAGTTTGCTGACTTCGATTTCGAACTGGAGACGATCCGCGCACCTGAATCAAATGGGTTAAAACCCATTAGTACAAGGTCACGGTGCGGGAATCGAACCCGGCAACCATTACTCGTTCTTTCGCTTTCCTGGCCCAAAATGTGCATTTTGGGCCCCTTTTGAAGTTGTGAAATGACGAAATGACACAAAACCATTGGCTATTGCCTTTTTGGCAAAATTAACTGTTCTTAGTAATTTCTTGTCACAAAACAGGCCTTCTTGGCCATTTTAGAGTACAACTTGTTGATTTTGGTTAAGCTTGAGGTAATTCTTTGTGCAGACAAAACGATTCGTAATGCTCTCACGTCTGGACCCAAGTTAGGTCTTGATGAACTTGCAATTGGACGAAACAATTCTTAAAAAACGTATAAACTTCGCTATTGGCACATTATTTGGAAACCTGGCTTGTTTCTTTTCTTGCACAAACCGGGCCGTCTGGCCCGTCTTTAGATTAATACAAACGGATTCTGACAGAAACTCACAGGTTCGCTTGAAAAGATTAAATGACCGAACAAAACTTGTATTTCTGGCCTGGTTCTGGCCCAATTTCAGTGATTTGCCACGGGAAACAGGCTTGCTTCCCGTGGCCCGCTGCTAATCTTAAACATGCACAAAACTTGACGTTTTTAAATGAATTTCTAATGTTGGAAGATTGTCAGATATTTGATGTTTATTACAATTAACTTAGCTACTGCTTACCTACCTATGTGTATTAAATTACTGGAACCTACGTAATGCTAACTTAAGAATTAATACGGCTGATTATTTGATTTAGCATTCTATGGCTAATCAGTTTTCCTACCTGCACTAATAAAAAATAAATTAATATGCTGCTTTGTGGGTGAGTTTTTTGCACATAATTAGTTTTAACTGTTTCCCTTACCAAAAATGCAAAAACTCACTCACTCACTGTCTCAGCAGCCATTTTACGCAGTCCCTACTTACCGACCTACCGACCTAGCCGAACTAAATAACTAACTACTTTCCACATAACTACCTAAGAAGCTCGGGGAACCGTACCGAACCGCTATTCGATCCGGCGCTGGCAACCCTGGCAGCCAGCCGAGTGATAGACGCGCAATCTACCACCCTTTCACTTGAGCTTGTTTAAACTTGTGCAAAACTGGCATATAAATTTGAGGAATTTTGAAAAGCACGAATTTGAATAAAAGTTACATATTCTTGTAGAGCTTGAAAAGCTGAACATTTTTTGTGCTTACAGCACCAAAAATTATTAAGTAATTAATGAGAAAAACACAATTAAAGTTTGCTTTCACATATGCGTAACTTGCACATATAATGCACTAACTGAACTGCACACGTGCTGGGTTGCTAAATTGCTTTTGTACACAGGCTAGCTTGAACTCGTTCTAAACATAACCCGTGTAGCTCACTGGCTGAGTACCGGACCCCGAATCCGGAGGTCCTGAGTTCGAATCTCAGCACGGGTCTATTTCTTTTGCTTAGCTTGGATTCTTTGTTGTGTTGCGAAACTGAGCATTACAACCGACATGACTTAAGCAATTAAAGCTACAAGTTCTAGCTAGTGACTATTATAGGCAAGATAATGGGTATTCTCGTTCCTAGCTAAAGCTACGCAGAACAACATTCTCCTAACGGACAATACAGCAATACGACACGGCTAAGATCACCTTCTTAAATTATAACCAAATAACCTTATGGTCCGCTAATCGGACATTTATTATGAGGCGTTTAACTGTGATAAATTTCTCATTATTATATGCCTTAACTACATTTTCTAACTCGGTTAGTGCTGGGTTTCATGGTTGCGGCTCATCCGTCCCCTAATCGCAGGGCGACCTAAACGGATGACCGGAAATCCGACAGATCTGCAGACCTAATGCGGGGTCCCCGTGACCCTAGGCTGCAGAGTCTGCTCTAACCGTCAAGCAGAACAATATGTGGGCAGAACTTCACACTATATTCACTCCGAAACTGGCAATTTCACGTCAAACATACGCCAAGGTTATGAACAAAACGGGTCCCTAATTATTTACTATTAGGGGCCAAATTGCTACTCAATTTGGCCCAGTTCCTGCTTAATATCTGAGCAATTACGCATTCATTCTGGCATTTCCAGGACCCTTATCAAACAAAGGGAGTTTACATGGTCTGCCCTCACTCACACTCCCAATCACACAATTTTGGTTCCGGAATTACACTCAAAAAAGGGGCTAAACTTGGAACCTTGTAATCCATAAGGAATTTACCCAAGAAGCCAATTACGTAAATTTAGGATTCACATTCACACAATAATGGTCACAATCACACCGACAGTTACATAATCAGCAGTGTTAAATACTCGCTACGCGAAGTGTGTTTCACTATTCTTTCGAATGATTTCTTTATCACTACCGTGTAGAAACCTCGGTTTTGATGCTTTCGTTAATTAGCCAAATTAATCAATTAGTCAGTATGTATTGTTCTTACGACGTGAGTGGTTGCCTGCGGGCTTAGTCTTTGTATTACCATATAGTATTTGCTGTGTATTATTGGTACTTCCTTATCATCATTAAATTAGTAAGTCTTTATCAGTAAAACAATGATGCCTTTCACAGTTTATTAGGACAGGTTTAGATATTTAGGTAGGGTTCTCTTTTCGCTGAAGGTTGCACCCTAGGCCTTTACCTGCAGTCGTTTAGCCATTTAATTACCGGTAGATACCGGACAGTTTGCCGGTAGTTAATAGCAGGATAGCACAATACAAATCCTAACACTTTCCTACCTAAATCTACCTATTCTTTGTATGCAGCTTTTGTCGTAGTTTGGGAAATAGGTCTCCTTCTGGAGCCCAAAATTCGTAAGTTTGTACCTTTAACCGAGACTATAAACTTTGAAACTTTGAAAATTTTGTTGGAAAGCTAAACGAGTAATAATTGCTCGGCAATTATTACTAAACAACAATAACCGGTTCCGCTAAGGACAGCTTGATTAAATTAACTTTGGGGAAGCCGGCCATTCCCCTCAAAAGGCTGAATAATTAGTAATTAAAACAGTTTCTGGGTTTTAATTCCTATTAGTTTTAGGTAGCCGACCTACAAAAATAACACTTCACAGTTACAAACAATATTTTCAACTTCAGTAGCGCCTATCTTTGCGAATACGGCCGGCAATTCCTAATTGCCGGCTGTGGGGAGAAACTGTTCCTACTATAACTCAGATTCAACATGAGGTCGTAGACAAAGGACCTCCTAACACAACTCAGGGGTGGGTCCCCACTCCAAATCCCTTCATTACTAAAATAAACCCCGAAAAACATGAAAAAGGAAAAATGCCTGGCCACGAGGGCTCGCTGATTGAAAAAGGTGAAAACTGGCCACGAGGGCTCGTTTGAACAAAAATGAAAAACTGGCCACGAGGGCTCGCTGATGCAAAAGGTAAAAAAAACTGGCCACGAGGGCTCGCTAATTTTCAATTAATAATGAGCCAAAAGGGCTACAATTTGATTGCAATTTAAGGCCCGAAGGCCGAGAAACGAAGGTGAAAATAGGCCGAAAAAAGGCCATCTAAAACCTATAAAAGGTGCGTTTCTCGTGCGAATCTGGCCGAGCATAATACGCTCAAGGGCCCTCAATTGTGCGTGTCTTTGCTTCGTGTTCACTCATGTCCTCTCCTCTGACCTGTGTGGGCCAGAGGAGGTCCTAACTCGTGGTCCAATGGGGGGGGGTGAAAAGTGCGTTGGGGATTCTCCGGCCAAAACGCTGGCACACCAGGAGACGCACTGAGAGAGGGGGGGATACACGGCCGCTCTCGGCCGGAGCTGAAGCAAAGACTGACTGGAAATTTTGAATTTCCAGTCAGCCGACCTCACGCCTGTTGCCGGTCTCTTTGAAGCGGACGGGATTTCCAGACTCTTCTGGAAATCCCCTTTGTGAACGCAGACCCGACGTGGGCTGTTTGCACGCCTGGCCCACCGGAATGGAGATTTATGGGGGGTCTAGAATTATGACCCCTTTGTGTGATAAATTTCTAGAGCTGGATTTCCAGAAACTTTCCAGACTTCTTGGTTAGCACGTAAAGGTAACCAAAGGGGAAAGTTTCTGATAAAAATATCAATTTTCTTGAAATGAAAAACGAGACAATACAAAATAATGGCCTCTCGGGGCCCATTATAAAAAAGTAAATATTAAGTGCTACTGTTACCGTAAAGTTTTGTAAATTTTGTGTTTTATATTTTTTAGGCGCTCCCTTATTCACAGGCCCCTTTCTCTTCCTTTTGGGTACGATTTTTCGGCCAAGAACAAGGAAGGCCGCTTGTTAATCCCAGCGACAATTGCTCTCCCTCACTAGAGCTGGAAGTCCCTACCGTAAGGAACAGGAGGGCAATTGTTGCGCAAAACTTGTGCATACAAAGAGTTACCTAATTTTCTAGCTAACTAAAACTAAATATTAATAATCTACGTACGAAACTACCTAAGATAACTTAATTTCTTCTTATTTTAATAATTTGGGAGAGGGTTATGCCCCCTCCGAACCTATTTTCACCCCTAAGGTATATACTAAGCCTTCCTCTGCAAGGCAAGTCTTCGCTGGGAGAGGGCCAACAGAAGCCCAAGAATGGATAGGAGAATGAATGAAAGCGTGAATGGGCGTAACAACAAGTGTTTGTTACGCCCAATTACAAAGTTTACGTAAGGTCAAAATTAAAGAATTAAAATTTAAGTTTACAAAACTATTTTGACCCATATCTTTCGCATTATTGGGAGTTAAAAGGCCGGGTTTGGATTTTTGGAACCAGGAAGAAATTGCCTTTCAGATAATAGAGAAGTTAGTAACTGATTTGCCTACCATTACCTAAAAGACTAAGTATACCGTTTTACGAATACAGTTGTAGAAGGTTGTAGAATCAGTCACTGGAAAACGTACAATCGTAATGTCTATCTGAAAAACTAATTATATGTGCTAACTGACAGGTTTCATGCATTGCAGAACATATATATACACTCAGGCGCGTAGCCAGGGGGGGGGAATGATGGGGGAATTCCCCCCCGAAATTGTGTTGCCCCCCAGGAATTTTTTCCTGCTATGTGTAATAAGGCCCATTTTTCAAAAAATTTTCGCGCCTTCGGCGCGAAATAAGTGCATTGTACCGTTATAATACGTATTTCGCGCTTAAAAACGAGTACCAATTACTCTATTTGGTGTACTTTGACCACCTTCTGCATCATTTGGGTGCATGAACACGAACTGCGCCTTAAAAATTATTGTAATTTCAACAAATACTCTGTAAAAATTCCACGAAGGTCACGAAATAGAAAAATTTCTCAGCTTCTGGGGGGCTCCGCCGCCCCCCACCCCAGACCCCCCGCAAATAATTTCATTCCCCCTCCCGAAATTTTTTTCTGGCTACGCTAGTGTATACACTCATACCGGTTACGTGCAATCATTTGCTGACCACTCTGCCAGACTGATGTAGGTGAGGGCGGGCGTCATCAGTGGCGTACCCTTCACCTATTGCAGCTTTTGGGCTTTTGGTTCCCCCGTTAAAGTTGAAGAAAAGCGTTTCTGCCCTGTGGTCTTCCATTCACACGTGTGGTTACACATGAATGATTACACACAGTGCTGTACTTATACACAAAACATTACGTATACATTGAGTAATATACTAATCTGAT
>JASAND010006071.1:0-12623 GCA_030248195.1 Trissonchulus latispiculum | reverse complement strand
TCAGTTTCTGATGATTAGCCTCAATTTGTGATAAATAGCGTCAAGATAACTTTCTTACATTTTGATTATTTAGCTCAATGATACTCCGCCAAAAACATAATGGTCTCATGATAATTATCTTCCAATTGTTATAATTAGACTAATGATGAATTTTATTCAATTTTCTTGAAGTCTAATCTCATGATAATTAGCCTCAATTCTTGTGATAAATAGCGCCTATGTATTTACCATTCCATTTTTTATTATTAACCAACATGGTAATTTGTGAAACATAATTACTCCTTACGATAATTAGCTTTAAATTGTGATAGAATAAAATCAATGATAACTACTTTCAATTTATGAAACTAAGCTTAACGATAATTAACCCGTGATAATTTGCTCCAGCTTCTGATAGCTAACCTTATGATAGGCTTCATTTTTTTGATAATTAGCCATGCATTAATTAGCTTCATTTCTGAAGACTAGCTGCAATTTCGATAATTAGCTTCATTTCTTCATAATTAGCCTCAGGATAATTATCTGACAATTTTGCTTTTTAGCCTAATGATAATTCGCCAAATCATAATTAGCCATATGATAATTAGCTTCAATTTGTGGAAATTAACCTCACGATATACTAGAATCGTGATAATTAGCTCCAGCTTCTGATAGCTAACCTTATGACTGGCTTCATTTTTTTTATAATTAGCTACGTGGTAATTAGCTTCTATTTCTGAACATTAGCTGCAATTCTACTGATAATTAGCCTCATGATAACTAGCCCAATGATAATTAGTTTCAATTTGTGGAAATGAATCTCATGATAGTTAGCCTCATGATAATTAGGTCCAGCTTCTGACAATTAGCCTGATAATAATTAGTCTCAACGTCTGATAGCTAACCTCATGACAGGGTTATTTTTGTTACCGAATTAGCATCTATGATAATTGGCTTATCTTTGAATCAACTCCTGTTGAATTAGCCTCAATTTATGATAATTATTTCCAATTTCTTGATAATTAGCCTCAACATAATCAGCTTCCATTTCTGATATATAGCGTTAATTTCGGATAATTAGCCGCATGATAACTAGCTTCCGTTTGTGATACATAGATTCAGTTTCTTATTATTAGGCTCAATTTATGATAAATAGCCTCATGATAACTAGCTTCAAACTCCTGTTAATTAGCCTTAAAAAAAAACAATTTATAAAAAAAAGTGATAATTAGCTTTAATTTCTGTTTTGATGAAATTCTTTTAGATACATGAGTTTGCAAGATAATCATACTCAATTTCTATCAAAAAAAAAAAAACATAATTAGCTTCAAAATTTCTAGGATAAAAATTAGCCAAAAAACTCTCATGATAGATATTAGCTCAGTTTGTGGTAAAGCTAAAAAAAAAAAAAAAAAAAAAAAAAACCTGCTAAAAGCAAACAAATAGATTCAGTTTGCGATTCTCTCTCGCTCCTCCTAAATCTTCCTGCCCCGATGAATAGCTTCTATGATAATAGCCTTCTCAATTCAAAATATTTGCAATAAATAGCCACAATTTATGTGATAATTAGCCTGAAAATGGATAATTAGGGGCAGCTTCTTCTTAACTTAAAAAAATTAAAAACTTGATAATTAGCGTGCAAGATAATTAGCTCCATTTATTTTCATTTTGATAATGAGCTTGCAACATTCTAATAATTAGCTTCCAATTACATAAAAATATAATCAGCTTTTACTCAATTTTTTCTCTGATAATTTTTAGCTGTTCATAATAATTAGCTTCATGATAATAAGCTCAGATTAAAATCTGATAATTAGAAATTCACATTTCAAATATATAACCTCTTTACACCTATTTGTGATAAAAAAAAAAAGCCTCCAGTATAAATTCTTTTAGTTTCAATTTCTGGTAACTAGCATGAAATTCTTGTAACTCGTTACAAGATAATTAAAGTAAATTTGTGCTAATTCTTTTTGATAATTAGCCTCAGGATAATTATCTTCCATTTTTGATAAAGAGGAGCTACCGACAAATCTAAGATAATTAGATTCCATAATTACGATAATTAGCCTCAATTTCTGATAATTAGCTTCATGATAACTAGCTTCCGTTTGTGATAAATAAATTCAGTTTCTTATAATTAGCCTCAATTTCTGATAATTAGCTTCATGATAATTAGCTTCCGTTTGTGATAAATATATTCAGTATCTTATAATTAGCCTCAATTTGTGATAATTTGCCTCATGATAATTATCTTCCGTTTCTGATAATTAGATTCAGTTTCTGAAAATTAGCCTCAATTTGTGATAAATGCCTCAGGATAATTAGTTTCAATTTCTGATAACTAAAATCACGATAATTGGCTTTATTTATGCTTTAATTTAATTTATGTTTTATAATTAGCTTCATGACAATTGGGTTAAGTTTTTGATAATTAGCCTAATGATAATTGGCTTTTGATAAGTTTTTGATAATTAGTTTCTATTTATGAAAATTGGTTTTATAATAGCTAACCTTATGACAGGCTTCATTTTTTGATAATTAGCCACGAGGTAATTAGCTTCTATTTCTGAAAATTAGCCTCAATTTCTGATAATTAGCTTCCGTTTGTGATAAATAAATTCAGTATCTTATAATTAGCCTCAATTTGTGATAATTTGCCTCATGATAATTATCTTCCGTTTCTGATAATTAGATTCAGTTTCTGATAATTAGCCTCAATTTGTGATAAATAGCGTCAAGATAATTATCTTACATTTTTGATTATTAGCCTAATGATAATTCGCCAAAACATAATTAGCCTCATGATAATTAGCTTCCAATTGTTATAATTAGACTAATGATAATTAGTTTGAATTTGTGGAAATTAATCTCATGATAATTAGCCTCATAATAATTAGCTCCAGCTTCTGATAGCTAACATCATGACAGGCTTTATTTTTTGATAATTAGCCTCGTGGTAGTTAGCTTCAATTTCCGATAATTAGCCTCATGATAGTTCGCCGGCCCATGTCAAGATAAAAGTTAGAACCCCCAGAACCCCTATCAGAAAAATAGGAGGTTCACAAATTTTTTCAGGCGTTTGCGTCCCGAACTTTGTTTCTACTTGACTACGTTGCGGATCCTTTCCTTCAGCAGGTACTTCAGCAGACGTGATAACTTTATAGTATGTATATCTCAGTCATCGAATATCTAGCATATAACCGGTGTGTACTTGGGGGGTCCTCCTGGCTTTTCTCATAAATTTAGACTGAAATTTGTGTGTATAAAACATCCAATACCACAATATGGGTATCAATCGAATGCTGATGACAAAAACAACAAGTTCGTCCTAGATCTAAGTACAGACAACGCACATACTTTTCGGTACACCCAGACTGCAGAACCCTCAGAACCTCCAGCAAACACTTAAAACTAGGCAGTAGAGGATCAAATCTCCTGAAAAAAATTCAGAACCCCCAGAACTCCCATCAAAAATTTGAAACTAAATATATGTAGTTACGGATCAAATCTCTTTGAAAAGTTAAAAACCCCCATGAACCCCGAGAACCTCCGTGAAAATAAAAACTTCAAGAATCTATCTAAGGTATATCAGAACGCAATCAAAACGTGACTTTTATCTTGACATTGGCCAAGAAACCTTAATAGTTTTGCTTGACTGTTTTGACAATCCTAAATCAGATACCAAACCTATAGTTTTTACAAGACAAAACCTGTAAATTTTACCGGAGCGACCTGTTAATGGAAAAGAGGGGGGGCAGGTACGGTGGGGGGCGGCCGCTCCCAAAATATTTTCGGCAGGGAGCGGCCGTTACAAAAAAATCACCCATGGGGTGTTGAATAGTGTTGGAAAATAAGAAAATTTTGCGGGCCGGGCCGGCCCGCGGGCCGATGGGGTCCACGGGCCGGTGGCGGGCCGGGCCACCTGGGCCGGCCAGGGGCCGGAAATTTCTGCTGGCCGAACTGCCCGACATCGCAAAAACGGCCCGAACTGTTAGGTAATTGATTTCAACTTATTTTACGTCTTAGTTCAACTTATTTTACCGCTATTTTTATGTCTTCCGTTTTTCACAAACAACAAATAGCAATAACAAGTGGCAACTGGTCAGTCGATTACGTGTTTGGTAAATATTATATTGTTATGCAAAATTCCACACATTATCCATATCCAAATCCAAGCTGTCGCTCCTACTCCACTCTTAACCTTATGTTATAATTCCGATTCCATTATTTTTCACAGATGCTGTCCTACTTTTTTGAAGCTTTTCACTTCCTCAAACTAAATGTCTCTTGTGTTAAGTTTGTCCATGTGCTTGATATTGACATAAAGGTCTAATTTACATGAGCAATAGCAGGGAATCAACTAAACCGAATTTCATTTAGTTTGTCTAACAAGGTTTTGGATGTTGGTTACGTTTCAAATTAGCAATTGCAATCGCAAGCAAGAGCACTGCGTCTTAAGCTACGAACGATGCCCCCTTACATCAATACCAATACCATCAAACCTAATTATATAAGCGAATATTTTCACTCCAATTGTTTTGCGACAACTGTTCACATATAAAATCTTCTACACCTTCTCATAGACGTAACTTAAAATGGATTAGGTGTATCCAATAAGTAGCCACCATATAACAACCTTAAACACACAGATACCGACCGACACAGCTCAATTCTAACTTCCATTATGTGTAATTAATCATCTTAAAATAAAGCCATTGAAAATCCGTAAATGAAATTTTGATTGTAGACTTGAAATTGCACGAAATTTACTGAAAAATTGCTATTTATCGTGTAAAAAACCGGCCCGGCCCGCGGCGGGCCGCCTATTTGTAATCTTGCGGGCCGGGCCGTCGCCGAAAAATCCGGGCCAGCCCGAGCCCGCGTCACATCTCTAGTGTTGAAGGACTGAAAATATTCAAAAAAATTCAGTCTTCAAAAATTATGACCACTGTCGTCCTTATATACGCAGTTTGCGTTATCAGTGTATCGAGTACTTTACTGTAGAGTAAACCTGTAAACCAGTGAAAACTACAGGTTTCATTTGTATTGAATACTAGTCTAACTTGCAATCCATTCTATCAAAGTATATCCGGTAAATACTACCAAGGACGATCTATAGAATTTACAAGAGTTAACCTGTATTTTCTGCAAAAGCTTTTGTATTTAGCATCTACAAAAGTGATTCCTGTAGTTTCTACAGGAACATTTCTAAGAGTGAGGAGCTTGAGTCTATATTGGCGGAAACCTCAGCAAATGCACGCGACCCTGACCACGTAAATTGTGCGAAAATGAAGCTGGGGGAATTATATATTTGAATGGTCTTTTTACGTTGCGCTGGACTCTTATCGGCACGGATGTGATGAAATACTACACTATAGTTGGGATTTTCATCTCAAAACTTTTATTTTAAAGACCAAAAAGGCAAAAATTTTACCCCCGCGCTGTCTCCTGCTGAAATTCTCGCCCTCAAGCTGACTACTGGGCCAGGATACTCAAATATTGGATCCGTTAGTGGTGCCTCAGGCACCCGTAATTTATATTCTATGGGACATGAACTGTTATCTACCGTAGATCACCGGCACAATATCTAATTTAAATGACTACCCTAACCAACTAAAGACAGCACATTCTCATCATGGTATGAACTTATGAACTAAATACTTTAATCTTTTCTCTACAAATGACCACTTCATGATGGTCAGAAAAACAAATACATACTTCTTCACTACAAACAAATTCAGTCCTTGCGAAATCTACACACACTTCCACGAGACAATAATCCACTCCAATCCAATTTAATAAATAGATGGTTATACTCAACGGTTAAAACTCATAAAAATTTCGAATAGCAATAGCAAAAAATGGGCTAATGACAATTTTTGCTACTCAAAATAATAACAATGAACAATCAACACAATACTGTTTAACCAAAAACGTTAAACATCCATACTACAGTGCAGAGTCCCCATACAACCACTTCTGCACAGGACACATCACATATCTAAATGCCAATAATTATTAACCAACCTAAGAACAGAATTGGAACTACACCGACACAGAAACAGAAGAAGTACAACGTATTGGCAGTAGGATCAACAAAAAACGGAGCACACACAAACACCTAAACATAGCATAAATTTGAATTTAAAAAAATTAAAAATGTACGTAAATCATAGTCTCATACAAGCGTACAAGTCCCTGTGCACACATCAGCATTGAGTTTATGCTGCTATGTACCAAAGAAATGGGAAAATTAGATGCACGGAAATTCTGAATTTTTTCTAAAGTACCCCCACTCCTTTCCCTTGTTTCTAAATTGTGATTTTCTAACAGTGAACTGGAAACACTGCGAGCCCCAGAAGAGTGTCGCAGACTTAGACGGCAGCGGCACCCGAAATGATTTCAATGAGTTCTTTGGTGATAACCGCCTGTCGGGTCCGATTGAACATCAGGGTCAGCTTGTCAATCATTTCTCCTGCAAACAGGCAATGAAAAATATTATGAAGAATATTTAAAACGGTTTCATCAATTATTAAACTTTAAATCTACATTAGCCAGCTATTACTGTCTAGCATGAGAACAAACACAGCATAAGTTCAAACTGTGAATCAAAATTATAATATCCTGCCTCTCCGTTGCATGTGCATGCAACCTAAACGAAACTTCTTTAACATTCAACAGCAAGTGTGAGAAATCGAAAACATAAAAATTAAAATATCTGAAAATTTTTTGGGAAAGAGGACCCACCGGCATTTTTGCTGGCAGCATCCATAGCAGTCATCCGAGAGCTCTGCTCACTGCAGGCCCCCTCCTTCATAGAATAGAAAATCAGACTGGCAAAGCTATACTCTAGATAGGATTGAATTACCTGAAAAACAGAAGAGCACAGAAAAATGTAGAATGAAGGAAATAGGAATAACTGGTGCACAAAGATATTAAAATAAGGCTCTGTGGAATAAAAATCCGGCCAAAATTACACACAATTCTGTTTTGGGAGCTTACAGAAAACAATTCACCCACAATTTGTGTCCACTGAGAATAAGGTGAGGCCGAAAAAAATTTTCATTTTCAAAAAATGCAACAAAATCTTCATTGAAAAATTCCGAAGTCTTCCAAACAGTCCCCTTCAAGCCAGTGATAGACAACAACAAAAACCATCTTTCTTGCCCCAAAAAATTACTCAAATAGTGGACAAGAATTAGCTAGAAATTAGAACGACGTCCAAAAAAATTTGAAGTTGATGATTAAATCAGCAAAAGAAAAACAACGGTAAATAATGGACATTGCTTTGACGTACTTCAGTATCCAAGCTATCATAAATCGGCAACTTCTCCGAAGTGTTGACCGTCTCAGAGCTATAGATTGGCAGTTTGGTGGTAGCATAAGAAACAACTGATCTGAAAAAATAAAAAATAAAAAAATGTGACAAAAATTAGATATAAAAAACTGTTTTTTCAGTTTCACAAAAACTTATTCACACTTTCGTGGAAAAATAAATTTAAATTAATTAATTATACAAGAAAGTAAAATGCTCCTCCGGAGCATGGAAAAGTAATATGGGTGGATGGGGTGAGGTTGCGAAATCAAGAGAGGACTAGCTTTGAAAACGCTTAATATGGGCTAGGTTCTAAAAGAAAGGAGGACTAGGTTGTGGACGAACTAATATGGGCACAGCGTCGCCGAACAACCCATATTCGCGGGCTGTAAATATTATACATTCATCTATATAGATTTCTAGACTTTAAATTATAGCTCCAGATTCTAAAGTAGATGATACCTATATCCGAATATTCGTACTTCCATGCACTATAGTCAGACTTTTCCTTCGAGAAAGTCTAAGCTTACTAGTGTTCATTTTATGCATTTATACAGACAGCATATTTAAAGAATAATTTCATAGCGATTGTAATTGACTGCAACCCTGCCGGATTGAACCAATGGTTTTACCGCCACATCCCTATCTTTCTGTCCGATACTTGTCATAGTCCAACTAAATTTAAGGTATATATATGTATGGCTAGCCTAAAACTGACCAGGCAAACTACTACGTTCTCGCAGATTATCTATTCAACATTTTTACTCTAATGTTGACCGTTCTATATGTGACAACCGCTGAAGCGAAGCGTGCAAGCCCGCGAATATGGGTTGTTCGGCGACGCTGTGCCCATATTAGTTCGCCCACAACCTAGTCCTCCTTTCTTTTAGAACCTAGCCCATATTAAGCATTTTCAAAGCTAGTCCTCTCTTGATTTCGCAACCTCACCCCATCCACCCATATTACTTTTCCATGCTCCGGAGGAGCATTTTACTTTCTTGTCCTCTTAGCACTTTAAAGACTCTCTGACAATATTCCAATATTGTTAAACATTGTCTTTAAGAAAAGATTAGCTCGTATGTCGAGGCCGAGGGAGAATTGGCAAGGGAAGGCCTCCATGAACGAACTTCCCCATCAAAAAAGTGGATCCCCCTTTTGGTACCAAATTTTGCAGTGAAAAAATTAGAAAGCTAGATTTTCAAAATTTCTCTTGTTTAATTTAACTAGATTAATTGGTTGGCATAGCTTAATTTTCCGGCTTAATGATGGACGCGTTTCCAGTGAGATTATCATAGGGGTCGCGGCAGCGACCCCTATAATATGTGTGAAAAGTGGCTGGAGACAGTGTAAAATAAGCTGCGCAGAAGCTGCGCAAAATCCTGCGCAGATTTCATGCGCAAATTGTAGAGCACATCGAGTTTAGTATGTCTGTGAAGTTTCAGCCCCGTATCACTTACCGTTAAAAAGTTGCGCCCCGGACCGGTTATGGCGGCGATGTTTTTTTTTCCGGTTTCTCCTATTTGATGGTTGTATTGTACATAATGTTCGCCGCTGTCACGTGATCTGCAGCGGTGGGCCAACCTAAAGGGCTATGGGGTCTAGTAGTACCCTCTAAAGAATTTCAGAATCACAACTTTTTTTGCGCCGCAGCTGCGCCACAGCGCCGCAGTGGCGCCGCAAAGTCGGCTCATAGCGAAAAGTGACCATTTTTGTGGTCGTCGCTCAGGTCGAACGTTACGAGCTGGAGCTGATTTCTTTTTATATTCAGAAATTACATATATTGAACTAACTAACGGTCCAGGTTGCGTTTTTCTATCACTTCCCTAGCGACCACAGTGGCCCGTCAAAAATGGCGAAAATTCGAAAAATGAAAAATCGAAATTTCTCGCTATCTATTCAACTTTGAAAGCTCAAATCTTCCATACAATGGTTTTCTGGCACGGAGAATCGATTCCCGCAGTCAGTTGTACCGTCAGACCCACCCATTTTGCTGGGCTGGTTCCACTTTGCCGTCGGGAGGGTCAAGTCGGAAACCGCTTCCTGGAGGTCCATAGTAGGCTCTACAGGGCCTCTCAAAACTTTGTCTATAGGGGTTTTCTGGTGTGCCCAGCTCATTCCCGGTATCCGTTTTGCCGTCCGACGTGTCAATATTGCTGGGCTGGTTCTACTTTGCCGTCGGGAGGGTCAAGTCGGAAACCGCTTCCTGGAGGTCCATAGTAGGCTCTACCTGGCCTCTCAAAACTTTGTCTATAGGGGTTTTCTGGTGTGCCCAGCTCATTCCCGGTATTCGTTTTGCTGTCCGACGTACATATTTTGCTGGGCTGGTTCTACTTTGCCGTTTGAAAGGTCAGTCGGGTGGGAGGGTAAAATGGTCGAAAATAAAGTTTCTCAAAAGTGGTCAAATTTGGTATCAAATGAAAGCCCTAAGTGAGCTGAGCAACTTTTGTCATAGAACTGCGTACCCAAAGTGGCTGTAGAGTGCTGTGGTGGGGTGGGGTGGGGACTTAGGCGATTTTGGGTCAAAAATAAAATTTTTCAAAAGTGGTAAAATTTGGTATCAAATGAAAGCCCTAAGTGAGCTGAGCAACGTTTGCCATAGAACTGCACACCCAAAGTGGCTGTAGAGTGCTGTGGTGGGGTGGGGTGGGGACGTAGGCGATTTTGGGTGAAAAATAAAATTTTTCAAAACTGGTCAAATTTGATATCAAATGAGAGTTCTAAGTGAGCTGAGCAACTTTTGTCATAGAACTGCGTACCCAAAGTGGCTGTAGAGTGCTGTGGTGGGGTGGGGTGGGGACTTAGCCATTTAGGGTGAAAAATAAAATTTTTCAAAAGTGGTAAAATTTGGTATCAAATGAAAGCCCTAAGTGAGCTGAGCAACTTTTGCGGTGTCGGATTTATGCCTTTCTCAACCGGAATTTAAAAGATAGACATAGGCCCAACACACATATTATCCCCTTTTGTGCGGAGCATTTTTGTTACTTGTATATATATATATAATGAGTTAAGAAGGAGCCGAGCATCCCGCAGCGTATTTACAGTAAACAGGACTATGGGGCCACATTTCGTGGGTGGTACAATGACAAAAGTTGTTCGTCTCTTCATTTGATACGCAACTTGACCAGTTTTGAAGACTTTCATTTTTGACCCACACCCGACCCACAGTGGGTGGGCTGGCTTTTTCCTACAGGGGGGGGGTGGGGGCCCCCCAGAAATTCGTCCCCCCCCAGGATTCGGGCCTTCCCCCCCCACCCAGAACCCCCCCACCCAAAAGTGCTCGGAAAAATAGGGTTTTGAGGGCAAATTTTGAAAAATTTTTCCGGCTTCGCCGGATTTTTACCCATTTTTAAGCATTTTTTAGCTATTTTAAGCTTAAATTTACATTAAAAATAGTTAATTTTTTAGCTCAGCAGCAAAAAATAGCTATTTTTAGGCATTTTTTCAAAAATTTTTCTCCCCCCCCAGACCTGGGGGGGGACCCCCCCCCAGACATTTTTGCCTAGGAAAAAGCCAGGGTGGGGCACCCACCCACAGGTCGGTGGGGCCACTTTTTGTGGGTGGCATAATGATAAAAGTTGATCGCCTCGCCAAGGGCTTTCATTTGATACCAAACATGACCACCTTTGAAGACTTTCATTTTTGACCCACACCGGACCCACTGGGGGTGGGGCACCCACCCACAGGTCGATGGGGCCACTTTTTGTCGGTGGCATAATGACAAAAGTTGATTGCCTCGCCAAGGGCTTTCATTTGATACCAAACATGACCACCTTTGAAGACTTTCATTTTTGACCCACACCGAACCCACTGGGGGTGGGGCACCCACCCACAGGTCGGTGGGGCCACTTTCTGTGGGTGGCATAATGACAAAAGTGGATCGCCTCGCCAAGGGCTTTCATTTGATACCAAACATGACCGCCTTTGAAGACTTTCATTTTTGACCCACACCGGACCCACTGGGGGTGGGGCACCCACCCACAGGTCGGTGGGACCATTTTTTGTGGGTGGCATAATGACAAAAGTTGATCGCCTCGCCAAGGGCTTTCATTGGATACCAAACATGACCACCTTTGAAGACTTTCATTTTTGACTCACACCGGACCCACTGGGGGTGGGGCACCCACCCACAGGTCGGTGGGGCCACTTTTTGTGGGTGGCATAATGACAAAAGTTGATCGCCTCGCCAAGGGCTTTCATTTGATACCAAACGTGACCACCTTTGAAGACTTTCATTTTTGACCCACACCGGACCCACTGGGGGTGGGGCACCCACCCACAGGTCGGTGGGGCCACTTTTTGTGGGTGGCATAATGACAAAAGTTGATCGCCTCGCCAAGGGCTTTCATTTGATACCAAACATGACCACCTTTGAAGACTTTCATTTTTGACTCACACCGGACCCACTGATGGTGGGGCACCCACCCACAGGTCGTTGGGGCCACATTTTGTGGGTGGCATAATGACAAAAGTTGATCGCCTCGCCAAGGGCTTTCATTTGATACCAAACATGGCCACCTTTGAAGACTTTCGTTTTTGATCCCCACCTGACCCCCGACCCGCAGGCCCTGGGGGTCAGGGGACACATCCACCGACCTCAGCAGTATGCTCATCGAATTCAGCGACCTCGATTTACTATCTATGGGTACCACCCCGAGCCCGAAAATCGCCATTTTTAGCGACTTTTAGGCCATTTCTAGTAAAAGTGGGACTTAGAAACTTTTCGCCAAAACAGGTGAAAAAATGCAAAGTTTGGGCCTATCTCCTGAAAGCTACAGAGCGAAATTAAAAATCCCCCTCGTTACTTTGTGTGCATTGGCCGGAAGTTATCCAAATAAAATAAAACCAAACCGATCTAGCTACAGCCTTGCATAAAAAGTCCACCACAACCGAAGTGCCAAAATAGCGAAAGTCCGACTTTGGGGCCTTGGCACAGAGCCAAAATTGGCCAGGTGCCAAAATGACCAAAAAAAGGTAGCATGGGGATACTGTCTACCAAAATACAACAGTAGTATTGCACCAAAATGCCCACAACGTTCCAACACTTCAGAAAATGCACTCTCCGAAAAGCGTTAATCACCTAGAAAAAAAGCAAACGCAAACTAACTGTTGCCAAGTGCAAAAATTTGAAGTTTCGAATTCGAACCAAAAGTATGGTGATACTTTGTATACTACTCCAGTACTTTTACTAGATGGTAACATTTATACCCCCTCCCGGACCTCTAATTAGCTGGCTCCAGGGGGCCGCGCAGACGCATTTACAATTATACGGTGGCGCTATCGCGCCCCTACATAATTAATATTATAATTTGAAAAATCCACTTACTAA
>JASAND010006070.1:0-10142 GCA_030248195.1 Trissonchulus latispiculum | reverse complement strand
TTACTGTGTTTTCTTAATTTTCTTTCTAAAATATTCAAATGTATATATATATATATATATATATATATATATATATATATATATATATATATATATATATAATCTTATAATCCTAATGCTCATACTTATTTCAGAATGTAGGTTTAAGACAAACTCTAATACACTCCTGAATTTTCTACACAACAAACAAGCAGTATTATATTAAAGCATACATAAGTGCTTCACAGGCAAAGCACACAGGACCCCAACCAACTCCCCGACCTCCTATTAAAGTTTTCAAAATATTTCATCAAAAAGTTGCAGACCCCCGAATTCAGCAATACAAAGCGCTCCAAAATGTGGCTGTTCAGAAAAATTAAAAATATTAATTAAAATTAAATTAAATGCCAAAATTGAACTTTCACGACTGCAGATCGCAGTTCGATATCATGTTTACAATAAAAACTAAACGTTAGAGTGACCCGTTTTGCTGGTCAGTTGTCATTAGCGAAATTATTCTGTTCCTATGGGTGAACACCGGCAGACCTCCGGTACGAAGTGAAATTACACACCAACCGCAGGAGAGCAAACTCAAATTTTATAAACTCGTGAAAAGCTATCATATTATGTGAAAACTAGCAATTCAAGTCTAAAAAGGGTACAAACAAGCATTTTGGGAACAAGAAAAATGGCATAAAATAACCAGAAAACCTGCAAAGAGGAATACATAAAAGCAAGAGTACATAATATAAGAGTGTGAAACTAGGCACACTCTACCACAACAAAAACTACTCTCCTCGCTAACGGCCACCCCTCCCTCCTGCAGATCACACACTGACACTAGTGTAGAGACCCCCGCAAATCAGTATCTGGTCGAAACGCGGGTACACTCACTCGCTCTATGTTTGTGTGTACGTGGGCGAATTTTGTGTCTGCTTCGAGCTTTAGAACATAAGCGCGCGTTAATATAATATATATAATATATATATATATAAGTATATATATATATATATAGTATATATATATATATATATATATATATATATATATTATATATATATAATATAATAATTTCTTTTAAGTGATGGGTCAGCCGTAAGTGAGCAGAGCATAGTTTTTGCTCTGATAACCTAGAGTGTGCCTAGCGGCACACTCTTCTACTATGTACTCTTGATAGAAATAAACAATTTAAAATCTAAAAAATTTAATCAGAATACATGGACGGTTTTACCTATTGAGGTTTAGTTTTCAAAAACATGGAGCAAAGTAGTGATACACCCCTCATTTACACTTACTTGTACATTACTTTTGTAGCTTTTTAAATCAAGTTCACACCTGTCCACGATACAAAGCTCAACTGGAGGCTAAAAAAGTCAATACCCACTGATAACTGAGGAGTCAACAGCGCTAAACATACAGTTATTGTGCAGACATCTTTATCATAGGAAAACCTGTAATATCGCAGACAAAATATGCTATAAGAAAAGCTCAGGCGGAAGCACAAGCAAGGGTTAAGACAAAGGGAGTAAGTGGTGAAGATTAGAAAAATGGGGATTTTTAGTTTCCAAAAAATTGCTGTGTAGCAAGTAGTGAATAAATATCAATAAACCTTCACTGAAAATCTGATACAATTTACTATTTTATGGGAGAAAATTTATTGTTTGCAATCCGGCCAAAAGCAGTAAACAGATGCAGGTATTAAAGAGGGAAAACATAAATACAACAGAAATAGGAAAGCTTACAAGAGGGTACACACGTACATACATACACGTACAGGCCACAGCTATACAATACAGGAAAGCATGTTAAGACAATGGTATAACAAGGTAAGGAGGATATAGGAAAATCCTTGACTAAGCGGGGAAAGATTATACAAAATTAGGAATTCACTTGCTTACTTATCTAAAATTAATTCAATTAATCAAGAGCATAGTTTCAATTTTTATTAATATAATTTCATACAAAATTAGGATTTGGGTTAATAAAGTTAAATTAAGTCAATTAACCAACAAAAAAGTTACAATTTTTACTAATAACATTCATTCTGAATTAAATTTTAAAGGTTCATCCAACACACCAAACCACAGAAAATTCTAATTTTGTATGATCTTCTTGGTACATAAATAGTCATCGAGACATATCAAACACTATAAATACACAAAAAGATATAAACAACGAAAACAGCAACAAAACTAAAATAATGAGAGAGCAAAATTAAATAGAGCTAACAACAGCGACGCTGCTGGGCTTCAGGCGGTCGGACCAGAATTTTACTGCTCTCACCCGGATCTCGCTCTGGCATCTAAACAAAAATCAAAATAAATATAAATAGAAAATAAAATCCTACAATGAAAAGCCGAAAACCATGTCATTTCCACAGATTTATTTCCACCTGAATGTTAATCAAGAACTCATAAAACTACACTGGTACAAAAGGTCTGACATAAACCTATGTGTACATAAAAATTATCATCACAATTTTTAATCTTAATTTCCAATTCGTTCTCAATCCCTACCCCCCCCCTCCGTCAGAAGATTTACCCAAAAAATTAGATTACTATAAAATAAAAAACTAACTAACCTTTTCTAATATGGCTTCGGCCAGCGTATAGAACGCCTGATCAATGTTAATGTTAGCCTTGGCTGATGTCTCAAGGAATCTGATGTTATGCTCACGGGCTATCTGAAAGAAAAAAGAAGTCAATGCGAATGAAAGCTTTAAATCGGAAACATCTTTTCTCAAACTCCAAAGATGTGAGGACAACAAGGGTGCTCAACTTAATGACAAAAATTAAGAACAGTCCAAAATTTTAATTTCACCTCTCCAAAAGTTTTTCTAGCCACACTAGGATAACAGCTCCTACCTGTTCCCCTCGTTCCTTAGAGATCATTCTCTTCTCGGACATATCACATTTGTTACCCAGAATCATCTTTTCAACATCTTCATTTGCATGCTAAAGAAAGAATAAAGACAAAACGCTAATTTGCATAAACGGGTTGGCATGACGTTTCCACCAATACAAGATATAGGACCTAACCCAATTCTACATTTCACCGCTTCGGCCCGCAACTTTTTCTTAGCAAGTAAGTGGTTTCAAATGATACTAATATCCGCCTGATCTAACAAATTTCAATTTTGATCAACAAGTACGCACTAAAATATCATTGGAAAAGGAAAACATGTACGTATATGCTGGGCTTATTCTAGTGGGGGGGGGGGGGGGGGTGGGGGGCCCCCCAAAAAAACCCCTCCCCCCCCCAAATCGGTCCCCCCAAAAAGTGGGTGCCCCTTTTGGTACCAACTTTTGCCCTGAAAGAATCGCTCAGAAGGCCAAATTTTCAAAAATTTTCCGGCTTCGCCGGAGATTTTTAGTCGATTTTTGCCTATTTAAGCGCTATTTTTGCACTAAACACGAACTTTTTTGGCGATCACTATAAAAATAGCGCTATGTTTAGCATGTTTTTAGAAAAATTTTGAAAAATTTTCGCCCCCCCCCCAAGAATGACTCGCCCCACAAGAAAAATTCCCTAGAATAAGCCCAGATTATATACCTAACCAGGAAGAACGAAACCTTCACCGGAACATTTTCAGGAAAGCTATCTTTGCATTTTCTTCAAGAATTAACTTCAAGCATTAATGATAATCCAATAAAAATCAACCAGTTAGCAAATACATATATTAAAGGATATAAACCTCATCAATATTTCTGAGCCACTTCTGAATATTATCAAAGGATTTCAGATTAGTGATATCATAGACTAGCATGATACCCATAGCACCGCGATAGTAGGATGTCGTGATCGTATGAAAACGTTCCTGCCCGGCAGTATCCCTTAAAAATAAAGAAAAGTGTAAGTTGGAAAATTCAAAAAATAAATGTATATATATACAAAATAAGGAACAATAGAAATTAGTTTTAACCGAAGAAAAGGGAGGGGAGCTCTCTAAGTTCTGGAGTGCTATCAAATTATTTTGCAGGAGTTTTCTTCTAAAGAAACATTTATACGAAAAAATGTATATACGTGCGTGTTCGCACGCGTTTTGTTGGTTCGCAATAGCAAACGAGAGAAGATTTTTATTTACTGTGTACTGTAAAGAACAAAGGTTCAGTGGAACAAAAGAAGCAAAAAGTTGAAAAAGTTGCTTACAGAGAATTTGAAAGGGGCTGTGCTCGTTCAAACTTCAAAAACAGATTAACCACCATCGTAAACTGCCTAAATATTCTCGTCTCGTCTCTCCAAAAAAGAGGAAGAAATATTTTATTAAACGAAATATGAAACTTAAAAACCTGCACTACATCAGTGTGGCATCCCTTAACACATACACACTATATACCTAATTATAAACGTTTAAAGCATACCATATCTGCAGCTTAATCTTCTTCCCTTTCAGATCAATTGTTTTGATCTTAAAGTCGATGCCTGAAAATAATACAAAAATGCAGATAATAATGTCCAAAAGTGGGAGGATAAAATGGGCTAAAAATTAAGTATATAGTATAAATAGCCTGTATTCCACACATATACGTATACTGATATAACTAAGGTAAAGGGGAAACCGAAAAAAGTGGGGAGGGGAACGAGTATGGGAGGGGGGAAAGTGTGGGGAGCCCCCCCCCAGAAAAACCATCAGCTATTGAAAGACAACGTTGGATAGGAATTGAGACTGGTAGAAGGTTGCTTTCCAACCCCGTAAAAACCGTTTTACCGTACATTCAAATTGCAGAGGTCCACAAAACCATAACAATAATTCTAATATTGCGCGGCGAGAAGAAGTGGGCAAGCTTCGTTCGCTCAGACTCAGCTTCAAAACATTGACATAGAAGTTCGGCTCACCAAGCTTGCCTTGAACTCGTGCAAGTCTAAAAGTTTCGTGAAGACAGAAAGAAACCATGATGGTGAAACGTGAAAAAAGTTAACTTTGTGAAAACGTTTTGTAAAAGCGAAAAAAGTAAAAAACCAAAATTTCACAGAAATATATATAAATATATATATACCTACTCTGAACAAAATTGAAATTCTATGTCTCATCTTACCTCTCAAAAATTTAAAAACTGACACAATTTGAATTAAAATTTGCCATTCTAAACCAAAATTTAATCTCCCTCATAAATCAGCAAGCAGGCATGGCGTAATGTGAACTTGCCTAGAGTTGACATTGATGTAATCAGAAAAACGTCATCACAGTAGCGTCTTAGAACGGACGTTTTGCCCACTCGGGAATCGCCGACCAGCAGAATTTTTAGGGTTTTAGCCGGACGGAAGCCAGTTAGTCTGGGCAGATCAACAAATTGCCCAGGCTGCTGAGGGGAAACGGACTGCCCGGTGGTCGGGGATGCGGGAGGATTGGTCATCGCGAGAAGAGGAATAAGGAATGATTTCAGATTAAGAAGGATGATTAATACTAAGATCCCATAGAAATAGATAAAAAATTGGAGGATATGTAAAAAGTATAAATTGTATCCAAAAAACCGAAACCTGCCACAAGAAATTAAAAGAAATCTAGGTCAGCGTGGCAACCTTTACAATATTGAGACCAAACATCTACTTAACATCTACCAAACCAAAATCATTTTAGAAAAAAATGAAAAATATCATTTTAGAAAAGAATGAAAAAAACAAAATTCAGCAAACTAAAAACAAAATGGAAATTTAAAACCAGATATAAACAATACTAAATAGCGACGAAATAGAGTGCGCCTTAATCAAGTAAGCAACTTTGCAAAATCTACTGTTAGCACAAAGACCACACAATGCGTCATTAAATGTTCTGTACACGCGGCATACTGCTCTAAGACTTGATAAGAATGACACTGATAAGACAAGCTTTACGCAGTTTATAGCAAAATCCTGCGCCATCTTTAAAAGGTAGAAGTAAGAAGCAAAATTAAAAACAAAACACTAACGGGTTAAAAATCGTAAAAAAGCGACAACCGGAGAATCATAAGAATCACGCTTAAATGGATGTAAATGCAAACTGATTCCATCTTTTTTTAGATTATTCCGACCTTCATGGCGAAGGCTGCAGAATTTAAGAAGAAATTCTAGGCAAAAGCTCCAAAGATTAGTCTTCTCTGGGTAAGAGCGCCCACAGCGCCCACTGGCTCTCTCTCCTGTTTCGGACTAAGGCAGTGACTACAGACGTTCTTCAGCGATTTTTCGTGAATAATAATATCGGCAGGACTCTTTACCTTTTTTATCTTAATGGCCGTCTTCTTCGAATGCGCCATCCAGGCCAAGCTTCAAGTTCATCTTGTAGTGCTTTCTTTCTGGAGTAACTTGCTTTCAAATCAGCTTCTAACTGCTGGTTGCGACGAGTTGCAGACGTATATAACGTACGTATTCCAGTTCGCTGAGCTTATTCTAGGGATTTTTTCTTAGAGGGGACAACTTGGGGCCCCCATACAAAGGCTTTTGGTAAAAAGGAATTTGTGGGGGAATTCTAAAAATTTGCTAAAAACGGCGCTATTTTTATAGGTAGTATTTTCCGAAATAAATTTAGTCAAAGCGAAAAACTCAACTCAAAGTAACTCCAGTGCGAGATATCTGTATGCCTAAGCTTGCCTTATCCCTGGTGGGGGGAGGGGTGGGAGGCCGCCCCCCCCCTCAATTTAAGGAGCCCCCCATGAAAAACTCCCCATAAATTTCATCTCCCCCCATAATCCCAAAAATTACCAAATTTCACATTTTTTATCCTAAACTTTCAAAAATTTTCGCTGTTTTAGCCTAAAAACATCTAGAATTAGACATTTTTAGTGACTTTTAGCAGTTTATACACAAACAAACCCACAAAATTAAAACAATTTCCTTGCGTAAAATTACAAAAATTGCTTCTCAACGTTATAAACGCTACAAACGCATTTATGAATGAATGTGGTTTTTGAAGAACGTTAAGTGCCGTAGCTTCATTTTACGTCGCGTGTCGACTGAACAGTAGTGTAAAAGTATGAATAGCTGATGCAAAAGGATACGAAGGGGGTCTGGGGGGCGCAGCCTCCAGAAGTTGATGAAAATTTTAAATTTTGGATTAAATTTACTCTTAAAACTTTTGTGCCTTGAGCAGTTTAATAGTTCAGTTAATAGCTGGTTAGACAAATAGAGTTAATGTTCCCTTGATGAACAAGAACAGATAATATTTTAGTTTACTATGTCAAATCAAAATAGAAACAAAAACACCGCATAGTATATTTATAAGTGAGCTTAGGCAGAAAGTATATAAGCAACTGCAGACGGAAGGATCAATGTAGAATCGAAGAGATGAGCGGGGGGTCTGGGGGCGGCAGTCCCCCTGAAAAAGCCAGAGCCCAAACTTTTTAAATTGTCTCGAGAAATCAACTTAGAGCACTCTTGAAATTCTGCTACCGAATTTTCCGGCGCTGCGTATTTTGGCGCGTATTTTTGTTTTTGACTGCGTATTTTTAAGGTCGACGGCGTAAATACGCAGTATTTTACGCAAATAACAAACAGTGCCCCCATCGATAGGGCCTTCATGAAGCCCCGGATTAAAAAGTGTCAATAAATAAGCCAGTAAGCGGGATTTATTACCTAGTCCATCTTTGGCCGTGTTCATAACTGACCGATTTTGCGTTGATGTGACCCCTACATTATTCTGTATTCATGTATTCTGCTGCTTTCTTGCAATTTGTTGGACTTTGAAATTGAAATTTCAAGTTTGCTCAAGGTCGTAAATCGTGTCTAGTTAAAACTTGATGGCCCACCCTTAGCTATAGCACAACTTAGTGCGCTTTTTTATCTATCTGAAGCAATATAGCGGTAGATTTGGCTGTAAATCAAGAATGAACACGTTTTTTCGAAACCTCAGGCCAAGGAAAGTCCTTATTAAATATGTATACACTAGTGATGGGCACTGGATATCCGGATATCCGTGTACATTTCAGTCAAAACAATGAAAAATTAGCAAATTTTTGACAAAAATTTCAAAAATTGTAAAATATTTTTCAAAAATTCCTCTGAACATATTTCTGAAACGAAGGTTGCGGCTTGGTTGCAAGATAGACATTCACAACAGCCTGCCGAAAAATTGACAGAAAAATTGAAAATCGAAAAATTTTCTTGAAGTTAAGTTTGGAATAGGCGGATAACCGGATACCCGGATATCCGTTAACGCAAAATAGGCGGATATCCGGATATGAAAAAATATCCGGTGCCCATCACTAATGTAGACATAGTACTAAGAAAAAGTGGGTATTCCCGGTTCACAACGTGTATATTTGTATATAACGTCCTGGGTTTTTTCAAACTGCTAAATTAAGCAATTTTTTCTGAAATACGGCGCCACAGTAGGCAGAAACTTTTCGGCCAAAACATATATATGCTTGGAAAGCGATTTGGAGCCAAAACCTTAAAAATCCCAGACCGCACCCGTCCCTAGACCCCCGCCAACTATATGTATGTATATACACTTTATTCCCACTACAGTTGTTCTTTGTTGTTGTCGTAATTTTATAAAGCATACACAACCTCTTAAAACATTAAATTAAGTACAAACTGACGCTAAAAATCGTTTTTAGGACCAGAACTAGCTGTGGGGCAATTTTTTTCCAAATTACGCAAAAATTTTGGGGGTCTGCGCCACGGACCGCAAAAAGTTTGGATGAAAAAATACACAGAACGTACCTATTGTCGAAATAAATGTCGTGTTGAAGGCATCATCTGAAAACCTGTACAGAATGCATGTCTTTCCAACACCACTGTCGCCAATCAGCAAAAGCTTAAACAAGAGGTCGTACTGCTTCTTTGCCATTTTTACTTAAAGATTAGAACATTAACTTAAACCTAAAATAGTCACAAACTGTACTAGTAACATACCAACGAGGAACGCATATAGAGCGTGACCTGTGGCTTACTTTTACTCACAGGTGTACCACCTGTTTGGGGGTTGGGTGGGAGGTCAGAGTACAAGGTCCAAATTGGGCTAGAGGGACCCCACCAAAATCCGAAATTTGGGGGGACCACCTTAAACTATAAATAAGTATATATATACAAAGGCTTTTGGCTAAAAATGCTCCCTTTTTCGAGGTACGTACTAAAATAAACGTACTCAAATGCTTCTGTCACTAGTTCTAACTTCCGGTATCCAGAAGTAGGGCTTGAAAATTCACAAATTTATGCTAAAATGTGTCTAAATTAGCCAAAATTGTAGCTCATACTTGCATATATTGCCTTTAAACTGGCTTTTTCCTAGAGGGGGTGGGTGGGTGGGCCCCCCAGAAATCCGTCCCCCTCCCAGATTTGGGCCGCCCCCCCAGGATTCGGGCCTTCCCCCCCAACCCTAAAGTGCCCGGAAAAATAGGATTTTGAGGGAAAATTTTTTCGGCTTCGCCGGATTTTTACCCATTCTTAAGCATTTTTAGCTATTTTAAGCTTAAATTTAAGTTAAAAATAGCTAAGTTTTTAGCTCAGCAGCAAAAAATAGCCATATTTTGACATTTTTCTAAAACTTTTTCTTCTCCCCCCCCCCAGACCTGGGGGGGGGGACCCCCTCCCCAGAATTTTTGCCTAGGAACGGAAAAGCCAGGTAAATTTTTAAGTTTTAAACGTCTTTAGCTGTTTATAGCTTATCTTATATCCAGTCATTTTTTGAGCTTTTTAAAAATTTTCAAAAATTTTTTCTAAAACTTGCATTTTTTCTCAGTTTAGACCCCACCCCATTTTAGGGTGGGGGGGAGGGGAGGGGGCCTTAACTCAACTTGTCGGGGAAGCAGTAGAGGTCAGGTATGGGGGGAGAGGGGTGGGCGGGTACTCATGTAGATATGGGGGACAAAAAGTTTGCCTTGGTCCCCCCTTACAAAATCCCCATTTATTAACGAATTTTCGACAAATCGATGAAAATCGATTTTTGTGGGCGCAGGATCAATTTTTATAAAATCTCGACTCCAGATTCGAAATGACTCTTAAGCCCTATTTTCGATACCAGAACTGAACTACAAAAATAGTGACAGAAGCATTTGAGTACGTTTAATGGACTATATACATATCAAGAAAGGAGCATTTTTAGCTACGTAAATACCTTGGGTACAGTTATAAAAGTTTTCGGGAGGTTCTGTATGATTCGAAACTTTTTGTCTCTGAGTTGGCTGAGAAGGAACCCTAAGGTATAGCCATGGGGGGAAAACCCACATTTTCGGATTTTGGCTGGAACT
>JASAND010006069.1:0-10386 GCA_030248195.1 Trissonchulus latispiculum | reverse complement strand
TGGATTCTATCAAAAGTTACAAGCGGTTGAAGCTGAATAGCTGATACATAGCTGATATAGCTGAATTACGTTGACCGTTTGCACACATAATGTAAAGTAAAAGCAGTATATCCGAAAATTAAATCCATTGGCTTTTAACGGTTCGTTTTGCGTTATTTATGCGCACTATTTAATAGAAAGCACTTTGCAGCTGCTTGAAAGCATTGGAAATTTTGAAAACCAAAGCAAACAATGAAAAATTAAAGAATTTTTGTTTTTGATCTTCTCGTCACTCCTTCAGTCAAAATGGACCAAATTTTGCAAAAATGTTTTGCATCAGCATACTCTCAGGCCGTTTTCTTGGTTTTTGGAAAAACGCAATATTAAGCAAGATATAAAGTTTACAAATTTTCAAAACTCGCTAAAAAACGGAAAACTCACTTTTACGAAAAACTAAAAAATCTTCCTGAGCGTATATGTAAACTAACCATATACTGACAATCTCAAATGATTTCATAAAGGATTGAAGGAGATATTTAAATTTAAAGCTTTTAATACATTTCCTATTGTGTAGACAGCAAGCCAGTCCTCGCAGCGTTGTAGATCAGCTCATCTGATGCAAAACATGATAAAGAACAAATATGCCAAATCTCAAGCCGATTCATTAAGTATTTAGTTCACAGCATCTGTTCAAAGTCCACCCCGGTAGTGGTACTACCACCTTAAATGCTGGAAACTGTGTGAAAATCTTGGACTATGCCCTAGTGTCTCGCAGTTATAAATCAGCAATTGAAAATGTCATGGTGAACTGCGCTGCTTATATCGGTTCCGATCATTATTTAGTGGGGGTTCGTGTCCGCCTCCACTTGATGCCACCCAAGCGTTCACCGACAATCAAACGCATGGACACTTCAAAATTGAGCAATCCTGCAATCAAAGCCAACTTCCAAATTGCCGTTTCAAACAGATTCGCCCTACTGGAACATCAAGCTGACGAGGTGGATGTCGGCTGGGAGCAGTTCAAGTTCAGCTTCAACCAGGCAGTAGCTGTTTCGTGCCCTCACGTCAAGCGGTGTAGCCATCGATGGATCTCGGAGCAGACTCTGCGGTTGGTGGAAGAACGCAGAGCCAATAAGCAACAACAACCGCTTGAGGAACAACTTCAACAAGGCCATTAAAACCCCTCTGCGGAAAGAAGAAGATAGTTGGTGGCTGAAAGAATGTAATAAGGTAGAACTGGCCGCTCGAAACGGATATCAACGAACCCTTTTCCGGAGTATTGCAGCCATGACCGGTCCGTCTGTCAGGCGCACAGTTGCTGGCACGATGAAGGACACCCGAGGCAATACCATCACAACGGATGAAGGACGCCTTAACCTCTGGACCGAGCACTTCAGCGCACTGCTCAATCGTAATGATCCAGTAAACTTAGACCCAGCGCCTCTTTCAGTTGGCTGAGATGACTCCACCCGACACTGTTATTCCGACGGAAGAACTATCTCTAGAGGAAGTGAAGAATGGAGCAGCAGACAGCAGCTGGAATCGACGATATCTCGGCAGATTGCCTGAAACATGGAGGAGAGGCAGTTCTCATCCATCTACATAACATTGTCTGCAGAATCTGGCGAGCAGGCAGCGTGCCACAGGATTGGAAAAATGGCATAATATGCCCTATCTACAAAGCAAAAGGCAGTCGTGATGAGTGCAAGAACTATCGATGCATCACACTGCTTTCTGTCTGTGGTAAGCTCCTTGTTTTCATCATTCAACACTGTATCAGACACAAACGTGAAGCAAATGTCGCTGAGCAGCTGGCTGGATTTCACCCAGGCAGGAGCACGACTGAGAATATCTTTACTTTCCGACAGCTCCCGGAAAAGCGCACGACAAAAAGTTCGTGGCCATATTCGTTGACTTCGCAGCGGTTTTCGACAGCGTACACAGACCTCTGGTCCGCTCTCCTGGCTGAAGGAATTCCTGAGAAGCTCATTGGCTTGCTGCGTAGTCTCTTGATGGTAGCCGCAGTCGTGTAAGATGTTCACAAAATCTATCACCAGCCTTCAACGTGAACACTGGAGTGCGTCAGGGATGTGCAATCTCCTCACTGCTGTTCAACCTGGTGGTGGACTGGGTAATGACGAGAATCCACAGAAATGGAATCAGGATTGGAGATGATGTAGACGTCTCTTTACCTTGCTTACGCGGATGATCTGATTCTGCTTGCTGAGACGGAGCTTGGCTTATTCTAGGGATTTTTTCTTGGGGGCTCTTTGGGGGGGCCCTCGGGGGCGAGTCATTCTTGGGGGGGCGAAAATTTTTCTAAAAACATGCTAAAAATAGCGCTATTTTTATAGTAATCGCCAAAAAAGTTCGTTTTTAGTGCAAAAATAGTGCTTAAATAGGCAGCAATCGACTAAAAATCTCCGGCGAAGCCGGAAAATTTTTGAAAATTTGGCCTTCTCAGCGATTTTTTCAGGGTAAAAGTTGGTACCAAAAGGGGCACCCACTTTTTGGGGGGGGGCGATTTTTTGGGAGGGGAACGATTTTTTTGGGGGGGGAGGGTGTTTATGGGGGGCCCCCCCCACCCCCCCCCCACTAGAATAAGCCCAAACGGAAGGTGAAGGTCAGCGCTACCTAGATGATCTGGCGGAAGCTACCGGGCGCCTCGGTCTCGTGATGAACCCTAAGAAGACGAAACGTAGCAGCGTAGCAGCAACATCTGATTAAGTGGGGAAAAGCTACAGGAAGTTCAGTCCTTCACTGATTTAGGTTCAAAAATTAGCAGCGACACGATCTCGCCAGAAATAGATGTTAGCAGTCGCATTGCCAAATCAACTTCGGCCTTCGCTCGTCCACGCTCCCGGCCCAAGGAATAGGCCAATTAACCTCCCGGTAAAGCTTAAGGTCTACAACTGTGTAATTCTGGCTATCTTCCGCTACGCCAGTGAGACGTGGAGGCTCCTAGACAAGGACCTAAGGCGTCTGGAGATTTTCCAGATGTCCTGCTTATGGCAAATTCTGCGCGTCAGCAGGTTGCATCGCTTCACCAACGATGAAATCCACGGAATGTGTCTGAACCAACCCAATATATCAGTACTGGTGGTAGCCAAACGGCTCCGCTGGTTCGGCCATGTCTGCCGAATGCAGCCCAACCGATTACCAAGAACAGCACTCTTTGCCAGCAAACCAGCGGGTGGAAGTGCTGCAGAACTGCACCACAGAAATTCTGGATCAACCTAGTGGAAAATGACTTATCCCATTTAAGGTGCTGGTTTCCTTTTGTGCAGTGCTTTTTTAGTAATTTTTTGAACCGCTATAACTTTCGCAATTTTGGGAGTTGGAAAGAGCTTTATACATCGTTTTGAAGTTTATTCTCTGTACATTCACATGAGCTTACGAGACTGGCAAAAGTAGCAAAAAAATTGCAGTAATTTTTTGACACACTGACATCTAACATGAAGAATGTAGTCCAAAAATCTTTGAACATGGATTTCTCAGAACTGAAGAATCGGCCAAAAGTTCTTTATGGTCACGATATGAAGGACATATGGGTCGAGGGACGTTTTCTTGGATTTGGCTCAACAAGTCTCAATACTCCAGAAAATCCGGCAAATGTGCGATGACACGAAATTTCGCAACTTAGCATTGAGTTTTCTTGCTACTCGATACGTTTTAGCCCAAACCAAGAAAAACGTCCCTCCGCAGGAGCGCGAATTTCACATTCTGCCAAAAATTTCCGGAATCCGTCGAGTAGTTTTTGAGAAATCGATGTTCGAAACAAAATAACCGCAGTTTTGCCAAAATGGTTTTTCGGCCAAATCTCAAGCTGAAAGCAATAAATTCCGGCTATTAGGCATTCATAAAATGTGCATTTCGACGCTGTATCGATTGAGTATAAATAAGCCAACTTTGTCCTTAACATGTGGCAGTAATTTTGAAAAAAATGATTTCCTCAAAAATGGCCATTTTTTGACCCTAAAAACAGTTTTTTGCTTATACCGACTTAACCACTGGAGACAGCTCAAAAGTTGTAAGAGCAAAATGTTCGTTTTCGTGTCCTCTTTCCAGCCATAGCAACCAATCTCGTGTCTTGTCTACCTACTGGGAGCTTAAGGCGAAAAACCAAAACTTTCTCATCTTTTGGCCGAAAAAGACGGGACTGGTCCCAGAATGTTAAAGAGCACGGAAATAGGTTATTTCGTAAGTTTTAGCCATTTACGTAAAGGATTAAAGCCGTATGAGTCAAAAATACCCGAAAGGAAACCAGTACCTTAAAACCAGCATACGGAGGCGCAGCATGGTCCAGAAGCTGGCTTACGATTTGCCAACATCTAGCCGAGTCGACAGAGTTCAATGGTGAAACATCGTGATGGACGGGATGGCAAGGCAAACCATAACCATGCCCGCGGTTGGAGGCAATAAGTGCAAGTAAATGCAAGGGGGGGAGGGTTGGCCAAAACCCCCCTGAATTTGCAATATTTGTCCAAAAATTGGGGGGGGGGGCAAAAATCTAATACTTTCTGGCTTAGAAAATTTTTTCGAAAAATGCTTAAATAAACAGCTTTTTTGCTGCTGAGCTAAAATATTAACTATTTTTAACCTAAATGTAAGCTTAAATTAGCTGAAATGCTTAAAATGTCTAAAAATCCGGCGAAGAAGGAAAATGTTTTTTCAAAATTTACCCTCAAAACCCTCAAAACTAAACACTAAAGTCTGGGGGGCGCCCCCCACCCCCACCCCCTGTAGGAAAAAGGCAGTAGTTTCCCTGGAACTTGTGGAACTTCCCTCCCAAAATTTCCGACCTCCTTTGCCCCCGAGGGCGGATCCAGGGGGGAGGGCGAGGGGCGGCCGCCCCTCCCCGTCGTGATTCGAGAAGGTAGGAAAAATTACGAGGAACAAAGACAAAAAACCAAAAAATTTCGCGCCGTCGGCGCGAATTTTTTTTAACAGCATATTTATTGCATTACTGAAGAAAAAGCTTAAAAGGCATCCGATTATTCGGAAGAAAATTACCACTTTCGCATAAGAATGTTAAACGTTTCAAAAAATTTTCTCAGTTCTTCAGTATGAAAAGAATTAAAAATCCGAAGACCGATTTTATTGCATAAAGAAGAAATTTCTTTAACTTCTGGGAAACTCCCCAGACCCCCCCCCCCGGCGAAAAGCTGTTACCGCCCCCCCCCGTCACCAAATCCTGGATCCGCCAGTGCCCCCCCCCATTTTCAACATATATACCCTCTACCAAACTTTTCTCTACCCTCCCCACGCAACCCCCAGACCTATGTTTGAGCCAAAAATGTTGCTAAATTTTGCCCAAAAATGGTCACTTAAAATCTTTTTAAAACCGCGTATAAACGCCTAAAACTGTCAAAATCAGCCTTGTTTGAACGGGTAAAGCGCTGAACGGTAAAAATACAGAAAATTTTGCGTTTTAGGCAATTTTTTGGATTTTTAAGGTTCCAATTTTGGGGGATCGGGGGGTATCCCATCACATTTCGCGGGTCGACCACCAAATTTCCATAGCTTACCCCTCCCCCAAAATAAATTTCTGGTGAAACTTACACCGGAAATTTTGGTTGGGGGAGGGTAAATTTCGGGCACTTATTTAGATGGGGGGCGATTTTTTCGCCTTGGTCCCCCTTTATGGTTCGAAAAAAGTTTTTCGTCTCCGATTTGGCTGAGAAGTTGCCCCGGTCGCTGATTTCAAAAATCGAATCGAGAGATCGATCCGATCGATCGATCGATCAGTAGAATCGATCGATCAAAATCGATCAAAAAATTTTTGTCTCCGATTTTCGCGAAAAGTCGCCCCTAGGGTAATTCGGGGCCGCTGATTCGAATCTGCAGTCGAAATTTCGATCCGAGCTGCCAAAATCGAGTTCTTGTCGAATTTTTGAAAAATCGATGAAAATCGATTTTTGCGGCCGAACGATCGATTTTTATGGAATTTCGACTGCAGATTCGGGATCAGCGGCCTCGAATTACCCTAGGGGCGACTTTTCGCGAAAATCGGAGACAAAAAATTTTTTGATCGATTTTGATCGATCGATTCTACTGATCGATCGATCGAACGCGATCGATCGGATCGATCTCTCGATTCGATTTTTGAAATCAGCGACCTCGATTTACCTTTGGGGCAACTGCTCAGCCAAATCAGAGACAAAAAATTTTTCGAACCATAAGGGGGGACCAAGGCGAAAAAATCGCCCCCCATCTAAATAAGTGCCAAACTTCGAATATTTGGCGGTCGACTCCCGAAATGTGATGGGGAGATCCAGGCTGCAGTTTACCGCCTGTAAGACCCCCCCTACGAGAAGGCCAGACCCCCCATCCCCATACCCGACCTCGACTACTCCCCCCCCCCAAGCCGAGCTCAGATCCCCCTCCTCCCCCTAAAATGGGGTCCAAACAAGGGAAAAAATGCAAAAATTTAAAAAAAATGCAAAATTTTTGCAATTTTTCAAAAATTTTCTTAAGGTGGTAGTACCACTAGCGGGATTTTCGACCTAATCATGGCATAAATGAAGCAAACATGACGAAACTAGTGGTGAAACACGTTTGGTTGGCAGGCTATCTTTGCATAAAATTTTGGTGTCTGAGAGTGCACAATTTGCTGGCTACCATCATGGCTTAGCGCATGCGCAAATAATCAAAATTTTATTTAAGCCCTGTATCCTAAATTTGAATCTGCCATGTGAAAGAGCGCAAAAAGAGCTTTAAAATGAGGTGCATATCTCTTCAGTACGTGGATTCTATCAAAAGTTACAAGCGGTTGAATCTGAATAGCTGATATATAGCTGATATAGCTGAATTACGTTGACCGTTTGCACACATAATGTAAAGTAAAAGCAGTATATCCGAAAATTAAATCTATTGGGTTTTAACGGTTCCTTTTGCGTTATTTATGTGCATTATTTAATAGAAAGCGCTTTGCAGCTGCTTGAAAGCATTCGAAATTTCGAAAACCAAAGCAAACAATGAAAAGTTACAGAATCTTTGTTTTTGATTTTCTCGTCACTCCTTCAGTCAAAATTGACCAAATTTTGCAAATATGTTTTGCATCAGCATACGCTCAGGCCGTTTTCTTGGTTTTTGGAAAAACGCAATATTATGCAAGATACAAATTTTACAAATTTTCAAAACACGCTAAAAAACGGAAAAATCACTTTTACGAAAAACTAAAAAACCAGCCTGAGCGTATATGTAATCTAACCATATACTGAAAATCTCATGTGATTTCATAAAGGATTGAAGGAGATATTTAAGTTTAAAGCTTTTAATACATTTCCTATTGTGTAGACAGCAAGCCAGTCCCCGCAGCGTCGTAGATCAGCTCATCTGATGCAAAACATAATAAAGAACAATTATCCCAAATGTCAAAGCGATTGATTAAGTTTTTAGTTCACAGTATCTGTTCAAAGTCCACCCCGGTAGTAGTACTACCACCTTAAGGGGGCGCTTCCATTACCTGGACCGGCTCTCCTGCATTCAATTCTCAACCAATCTCTTTCAAATTTTCAGCAACGATAGTTGGTGCTAAGTACTAGTAATTTACTGAGTTTGAAAAATTTATTGCTTGGCTTGCAACTTACACAAGAGGGATAATTTCAAATTTTCAAAATGGTGTCACTCATTAACGGCTAAATAAAAGTAGCCCAAATTTTGCACAAATCTATAAACGGACCTAATGCAGGGGCACTTTTTCATTTTTCTGATTTGTGCAATTTTGAGTATTTTATAAATGTTCAAAAACTTTAGAAGTCGATATCTCACGGAATTTAAGGTTTAAACAAAAAATGAAAAAAGTGCCCCTGCGTACCTCTTTAATAAACGTACATGCAAAACTTGAGCAACTTTGGTCGAAGCATTTATGAGAAAGTTAAATTGGAAAATTTCGCTCTAATTGCTTTTGTTTTGCACATATATTATGATTTTAATAAGTTGCGTAGTGCATTTTATAAAATAATAAACAAATCCAACACAAAAGCATCATGAAATATCCTTTAGAATTCATTTTCGAACTGTTAGTTTTTACTTTGCTAAACGAAATGAGAATGGTCAACGTAAATTTGCCAATTATTCAACCGCCTGTAACTTTTGATAGAAACCACGTGCAGAAGTGATATGCACATCGTTGTAAAGCTCTTTTTATGCTCTTTCACATAGTGCATTCGAATTAATCGTTTGGGGCTTTAATAAAATTTCGATGTTTTAAGCCATAATGGTAGCTAGCCAAGCAGATGGTCTCAGTTACTGAAATTTTGCCAAAACATGCCCCGTCAACCAAAGTAACTTCAGTTGGGATTTCTTTAAAACTGAGCAATCGGTCCAAATTTTACATCAATAATCCCGATATTGGAAGCGCCCCCTTAAGGTGCTGGTATCGCTTTGTGTAAATTCGACTCTACAAGCTTCAATTCTTTATGAAAGTGGATGAAACTTTCCAAATACATTATTTTCGTGCTCTTTAACATTCTGGACCAGTCCCGCATTTTTAGGTGTAAACATACAAAATTTTTTTTTCTCAGTAAGAGTCAATTTGACATGAATGGTTTTGCGAAAGGACAAATTGATACATTTTGCTTTTAGACCTTTGCAGATGTACAGTGGTAAAAGTATGAGCCAAGAACTCATTTTTGTGGTAAAATGGTATAGTCAAAAATTGTTCTGGCATGCTTCCAGCAATTAACATTTCGCAAGGGTTACCCCGCCCTATGGGTTTTTTATCACTGGGTTTTTCCATCGGAGTGTCGAAAATTTTCTCACCAACCGTAACTACTAGAGATGTTTTATGGCTCGTTTGGAAGCTCGATTTCTCAAGAACTACCATAAGTTGTGTATTTATCCTTACAAGAAAGTCGCTCTATTGTGGAGGACATTTTTCTCGGTTTAAGCTAAAAAGTCTCCAGTAGCGAAATTTCGAACATTTTGGGATTTTATTTCGTGCCGTGGTATATAGTTATACGGATATTGCAACGCTATTGAGACTTGTTGATCCAAAAATATTTACCTCGGCCGACTTTCCATACAGGCCCGCAGCCAGGGGGGGGGGGCGTTTAAGGGGTCTAGACCCCCTGTTGGGGTGCAAAATAGAAAATTTTTGCTATTTTTATAGCAAAAACAGCTATTTTTAACAAATTATCGCGCCTTCGGCGTGATAATTTACTTTTTGCAAGAAATAAACATCTAATGCACGATTTTTGGGCAAAACTGCAAAACTGCTTCAGATTCTGAGGGACTCCGCCCCCAGACCCCCCCCCCTTTTCAAAATCCTGGGTGCGGGCTGACTTTATGTGTTTGCTTTAAGGTGGTAGTACCAGTACCGGGATTTTCTACGTAATTTTTCCATGGATGAAGCAAACTATCTTTGCGCAAAATCGTGGTGTCAAAGATTGTATAATTGGCTAGCTACCATCGTGGCTTTGCGCATACGCAAATAGTCAACTTTTATTTAAGTATATTAAATATATTATTCGTATATTAAATTTTACTAAACTACATGAAAGAGCACAAAAAGCGCTCTAAAATAATGTGCATATCTCTTCAGTACGTGGTTTCTAATCAAAAGTTACAAGCGGTTGAAGCTGATATATAGCTGATATAGATGAATTACGTTGACCGTTTGCACACATAATGTAAAGTAAAAACAGTATATCCGAAAATCCAATCTATTGGGTTTTAACGGTTGTCGTTGTGTTACCTTTGTGCATTATTTAACAGAAAACAGCTTGCAGCTGCTTGAAAGCATTGTAAATTCCCAAAACCAAAGCAAACAATGAAAAGTTGCGAATTCTTTGTTTTTGATTTTCTCGTCACTGCTTCAATCAAGCTTGACCAAATTTTCCAAATATGTTTTATATCTGCATACGCTCAGGCCGTTTTCTTTGTTTTTGGAAAAACGCAATATTAAGCAAGATATAAATTTTACAAATTTTCAAAACACGCTAAAAAACGGAAAACTCACTTTTACGAAAAACTAAAAAAACGGCCTGAGCGTATATGTAAACTAACCATACACTGAAAATCTCAAATGATTTCATAAAGGATTGAAGGAGATATTTAAGTTTAAAGCTTTTAATACATTTCCTATTGTGTAGACAGCAAGCCAGTCCCCGCAGCGTCGTAGATCAGCTCAGCTGATGCAAAACATAATAAAGAACAATTATGCCAAAGTTCAAAGCGATTGATAAAGTTTTTAGTTCACAGTATCTGTTCAAAGTCCACCCCGGTAGTGGTACTACCACCTTAAAAAATTGGCTGCAAATAGTTAAAAATGCTAAACAATAGGTTGTGAAACGCAATAAGGCTAGTTTTTGAGCAGATTTTATGCCAAAACAGGGCCATTTTTGGGTGAAAAAATTTGGGTACAGTTTGGGTACAGTTTTATTCAAAAATTTCCGATTTTTT
>JASAND010006068.1:0-10654 GCA_030248195.1 Trissonchulus latispiculum | reverse complement strand
TTTCCGCCCTTCCTTCTTTCCCTATTCTAGCCACTGCATGCCCGTCTAGGGCATTTTTCCCTCTAGTTTCACGCAATAATGAACAGTTTAAGCCAAAAACTTGGACATTTTTGAAAAAATTTGCAAAATTTACCCTAAAAATACCCGATTTTTGGCCAATTTTTCGCGCCTTAGGCGCGACTACCCCCCCCCCCCCCCCCCCCCGGGGGGGGGGGGGGGGGGGGGGGTCCGGGGGCCCCCAAAAATTTTTGGGGGTGGTTTGTAAAAATGGCTGGGGGGGTTACCCCCCCCAAACCTCCCCCCAATTACACCTATGTTCTTAACGTTTTAGGCGTTTTTGCACCGTTTTAAAGCGATTTTAGGTCAAAATTTTAGAAAACATTTTCAAAAAGACCATTTTCGACCAAATTTAGCTAACTTTTTGGGTCCAAAAATCGTTGGGGTTCGGGGGGTAGCCAAAGCCCAAAAGTTGGGGAGGGTAGGGTAAGTAAAAAAATCTGGGGGGGGGGGGTGAATTTGGTCGAAAATTGTGGGGGGATACCATAGTTTCCTTTGGGGGGAGGTGGGTCGGGTATTCCTCCCCCCAAAATTTTTGACCAAATTTACCCCCCCCCCAGATTTTTTGAGTTACCCTCCCCAACTTTTGGCTACCCCCCCAACGATTTTTGGACCCACCAAAGTTAGCTAAATTTGGTCGAAAAATGGTCATTTTTTGAAAAATTTTTCTAAAAATTTGACCTCAAATCGCTTTAAAACGATGCAAAAACACCTAAAACGTTAAGAACAAGCTTTATTTTGATAAAAAAGGGCTAAATTACAGAAAATTTTGCATTCTTTGGCCATTTGCAGGCCTGTTGCGGTTCCTTTTTTCCTTTTATTTCCTTTTTTCTCCCAAAATTCCTTTTATTTCCTTTTTTTCTGGCTGACTTCAAAAAGTGTAGGAATTTACAAACTTTTTAAGCAAAATTTACGTTTTTGCCCATATTTTTTCAAAAATTTCCGGCTTCGCCGGGATGTGATCGTATGGATTTTAATTTCAAAGTTGGTTGTATATTTTGGACGTATATATTTAATAATAATTTGACTTGGCTTTACGTTTTGTATTTTGATCTATTTGGCTGGAAAAGTGTAGTTTTAAGCTATAGTAACGGCTGAGTTTTTGCAGTTTCTAGAGTGCACGAAATAGCAATTAATTTTAACGATTTTATTCCTTTCAGCACATGTATATATATATTTTTTGTTACGCAACTCTAAGATTATAATAAATTTCGATGGTTGTATTTCGTTTCCAGGACTTTGCAGAGAATTTCGAATATATATTATCTAAACTTCTCTTTTTATCGTTGAGATTTTCATATATCTGAAATAGTTAACTATGACAGCATGTTTTCTTTATGAATGCGAGCTTATTTATAGAGTTTAAAAAAAGTGAAATGTATTAACAATGCGGAATTTGATAGGAGGTTAGGTTCGTGTTAACCTGCACCGGTTCTATTTAATTTTGTCGTCCAAGATAATTGCTTTTCTTTCTGGAATAGTGAAAACTTCTGGAGCTAAAATTTTTTTGAACAAAATATGTTTCTGCTATTTCAGTTTTAGTTCTTCCTCTTTTCTCACTTTTCTCAATTTTATCGACCAGCTTCCCAACTTGGGTTTAAAGAATTATATAGTTGAAAATTTTTAATTTAGACCCTCAATTTCCAGGCCCCGGCCCGGCTCCGGTTGTGGCGGCCCCGGTGCATCTCTAGAAACTATTTATAGTAGAAGAACATAGCTTCAGTGTTGCTCTTGAAGTGCCAGGCATTCCGTTACTTGAATTGAATCTGGACCATTTATTTCTTAAAAAATTTTGGAATTTTCGAATATTTTCCAGTACTTAATTTTTCCAAATTCCAACTTATCATAAAAATCTGAAAATTTCCCAGCTTATCATAAAAATGTAAAAAGTCCACCACTGTCTAGTCCCTGCCTACTATAAGTCTGTGTGTATATATGCATAAAAGTTTACAGGCGGCACTACTTATTTTAGGAGTCATTTTTTGATGTCAATATAAAAAAATCGCTCGGCTTTGTCGAATCTATCCGATCAGAATTAATTTTTGAAGCAAAATAATATTAATGCGCTAGCGTAGTAGCAAGAAAATAGCCTTTAAGTTTGTTATTTTTGCCAGTTTTCATCGGGAAGATTCCTTTTATTTCCTTTTTTTCTGTTTCAAAATTCCTTTTTTATTCCTTTTTTTCTGAGCAAGGCCGTGCAACAGCCCTGCATTTGTCGAAATTTCTGAGGTCCGAATTCTGGGGAGGGGATTGAGAGGGTACCCCCATCACATTTCGGAGGTCGGCCAAGATTTACCCCCCCACCCAGACCCAAAGTTCCAGGGAAACTATGGGGGATACTCCCCCAAAGGAAACTATGCCACCCACTCAAATTTTCCTGACACCCTCAAAATTTTGAAAATTGTGCCTCAAAATTAGTAAATATTCGAATTTTTTTTGGATACATTGGAATTTTTTGCAAAAAAACAAGTTCTTCGACTGAATGAGAAACAAAACGAAACCCAACGAAATTTTGGGGGGGGCCTTTTTAGACCCCCCCCCAACCCCGCCCCAAACCTCCCCCAAAAATGTTTATGCCAAAAATTGCATTTTCAGCCATTGCTAATGCCGAAAAACATGTAATTTTGACATTAGACAGTGTTTTTAAACTCGAAAACTTGATTGCCAACATGTTTCTGAGTCCAGAATAAGGTCAATATTGAGTTTAGAAGTCCATAAAAACGTTATAAACGTGTTCGTGTATAGTCAAGCGGGAAAAAACCCACTTTTTTCTTGCACCAGAACTTTTCGACTGGTTTGGGGTAGCACGACTTTGATACTATATTTAATTGGGGTTTGCCCTAAGCTTTCGAATGAGGTATAGTTTGTCTCTCTAGACCCTGCCGTTATGGAAAAATTTAAGTTTTCCGTGTCGGGAAAAAACCCAATGCGGGGAAAAAACCCATCGGCGGGAAAAAACCCACCCGGATTTTTTGCTGGAAGCGTGCCAGAACAATTTTGACGGTGCCATTCGAAAGAGCGGGTTGTTTTTAGTCGGTCTACATCGAAAAATATATACCAGCATTTTTGAAAAATTTCAGAAAAAATTGAATTTTTAAAATTTAGTATAGCAAGCTTAACAAAAAAAAATCATCCGAAATTTTAACAAAAAAATCACCCCACCCTGACTCACAGGAAAGTCGCAGAGACCCAAATATTTTCATCGTGGTAGCCACACATCTCGACATTACAGCCTGTGAGTTTGAGCCCCTAGGCCCTCTCCATGCGTTCAGGGTAGACCTTTAAGTGAGGGTACCCAAAAGTGACCTCAAAAACGTTCATGACCGAAGTTCGAATTTCGGCTGCTATTTACCAAGGGAAAACTCTAGGCAACCCATATTGTGCATATGGCATGTTCTGACTGTGGGCTATCGATACATATATATAGTCAAGCGGGAAAAAACCCACTTTTCAGATTTTTGGCCAGAACTTTTTAATGGTTTGACATATCGAAATGCTGATTATACAGGTAGCTAGGCCTAGTCGTAAGCTTTCTTATGAGCTATAGAACACCTCTGTAGGGTGTGCCGTTAGCGAGAAAAATTGTCCAGTGGTCGGACAGTTCCTACTTTTCCTACTTTTTTCCTACTTTTTCGTATGTTCCTACTTTCTTCCTACTTTAGGTCAAAAATTCCTACTTTTTCCTACTTTTTTCCTCTGAAAGACGAAATCTGCCTGATTTTACAGAAAATTGCCCGAAAAATCGCTGACTTCATGATAATCTGCATTTAGTTTTTCGATGTTTCTGAATGTTAAAATGTTAAGTGAGATAATCAAACAGTAAAATTTTCAGCGTCAGTCAGCTAGGTTTCATCTGTTTTACCAGTTTCAATGTTAAATAAGATACAAAAATTTGTAAATCTTTCGGCAGATTGCGGGTCAGGATAAAATTGCCCACCCGCCAGGTTTTAGTTTCCGGATAACTTGACCACATGAGATAAAATTTGTAGGTTAACTACAGGGGCGTATCCAGGATTTTTAAAATGAGGGGTCCAACCCGAATTTTTCCGGGTCCGAGCCTAATTTTTCCTCAAAAATTACCAAATTTGTGCAATCAATATATAGCTAAAAATTTGAAACGTTTTCCGAAAACGGGGGGTCCGGACCCCTGGACCACCCCCCTGGATACGCCCCTGGTTTTAACTATGTAGATGAGGAGGGGGAACTCCCGACGGATAAAAAATCAAAACTCGGGTTAATGGGGGGGCTACTAAAGTTTGCCCCGACTTTGTCCGATTGGCCTACTTTTTGACTAGGATATAGAGCATGGGTGTGGTCAAAAAATATCGGGTACTGAGATCTTAGCTGCCTTCCAGCCATGTGCAGCCGTCGCGTTTATGTGCCCGACCCCCCTTTTTCACAACTACCAACATAATTAAAAATTTCTACTGACCGCTAGGTCCAAGCTTCAAAGCTGCCATTTGCCAATGTGATTTGGCTGTCACATATGCCCCTACCTACTGAAAAATACTAGACGTCTGTATCTTATCCGCATCTAAGGGAATTACACTTCAAAGTTGAAGTTTCGACAAAATTTAGAAATTTTTGGCTAACGAAATTAAGATTTTATTACTGGTACGAGCTATAAGGCTGTAATTTGGCATGAAAGGAGGCCCTATAGAAGTATGTACTCATTTGTGCCAAATGGCAAGAAATTCCGCCGATAACACTATTTCGGGGGTTAATTCCCATTCCCCCCCCCCCGACTACGCGCCTGCCCCCAACCCCACCCCAACTCTCCCCCAAAATATTTTTCGTTTTTATGCCAATAATCACACTTTCAGCTGTTTCTAATGATAAGAAACACTATACGTATCATAGGGGTCGCGGCAGCGACCCCTATAATATGTGTCAAAAGTCCCTGGAGACACCGTAAAATAAGCTGCGCAGAGGCTGCCCAAAATCCTGCGCAGATCCTGCGCAGATTTCATGTGCAAATTGTAGAGCACATCGAGTTTAGTATATATGTGTGCGAAGTTTCAGCCCCGTATAGCAAGCTTAACAAAAAAAAATCAAAATTCGGTTTTTTGGCTGGAACTTTCGCAAAACTAAACCAAATCGATTACTTTGAGGACCCATGGATAGGTCTTGGGCTAAGCTTTAAAACCACCCCAGTTTCATTGCTCTACCACCTACCAGTAAGTTGCAGTAGACGAAAATGTGTGATTTTTTTTGTTAAAGGTTTAACAAAAAAAAATCACCCGTTAACAAAAAAAAATCAGTGGCGGATCGGATCCCAGAGAGCAGCTAGCAACTTTTTCTCATTAGTTTTGGATAGAGCACACTAAATAACGTATTTAGAACCCAAAACCGCTAACCTAGTGCTCCAACTAGGGCAACTGACCCCGCCGAAGTCTTAGTGATCACTGATGGCCCCCGACAGCGTCCAGCATGAAGTCTGGTGGCTCTAAAGTGCCGTTTTAAAGGCTAAAACGTTGTTTTTTCGTGTTTGTGAGTGATTATAACCTATTTCCAGGCATTTTGGCAGAGAAATTCAGAACTTGATATTTTGGTGGGGGTATGACCCACGGTCACGTGACCACTGCCGGACCCGTCCGGACCCTCCAGGTACCAACTGGACAGTACGAAGTGGCTATAAACATGTCCTAGGGGGTTTTCCAGGGCGCTGAATTCAAATCTGGCATTAGTTTTTCGGTAACTATGGCCTAATACTGACTTCTGGGATCACGTTTACCGTCGGACGGTTCAGGCCCGGCTGGTTACCAGGTTGGACTACCAGAAGTGCCAGGCAACCTCAAAAACATCGTATATAAGGGTTTTCGAGGTCGCTGAGCTCGAATTTGACGTTAGTTTTGCTCTAGCTGCTGCTCTGACATCAGTAACAAAACATAAAAATGATTTTTTATTTGTTAAAATTTTAACAAAAAAAAATCACCCACCCCAGGACGACACAGAGGTCCAACTGGGAACTTCTATATATGTATCGATAGCCCACAGTCAGGACATGCCACATGTACAATATGGGTTGCCTAGAATTTTCCCTTAGTAAATAGCAGCCGAAATTCGAACTTCGGTCATGAACGTTTTTGAGGTCACTTTTGGGTACCCTCACTTAAAGGTCTGCCCTGAACGCATGGAGAGGGCCTAGGGGCTCAAACTCACAGGCTGTAATGTCGAGATGTGTGGCTATCACCATGCAAAAATTTGGGTCTCTGCGACTTTCCTGTGAGTCAGGGTGGGGTGATTTTTTTTTGTTAAAATTTCGGGTGATTTTTTTTTTGTTAAGCTTGCTATATCACTTTCCGTTAAAAAGTTGCGCCCCGGACCGGTTATGGCGGCGATGTTTTTTTTCCGGTTTCTCCTATTTAGTGGTCGTATTGTCCTGACTTTCCGCCTCTTTCACGTAATCTGCAGCGGAGGCCGGACCTAAAGGGGTATAGGGTCTGGTAGTACCCCATGCGCCATTTAAGAATCGCTACTTTTTTTGCGCCGCAGGTGCGCCACAGCGCCGCAGGTGCGCCACAGTGCCGCAGCGGCGCCGCAAAGTCGGCTCAGAGCGAAAAGTGACCATTTTTGTGGTCGCTGCGCAGCTCGAACGTTAAGAGCTGGAGCCGATTTCTTTTTATATTCAGAAACTACATATATTGAACTAACTAAATAGCTAAGTCTCGTTTCCCTATCACTTCCCATGCGACCACAGTGGCCGGTCAAAAATGGTGAAAATTCGAAAAATGAAAAATCGAAATTTCTCGCTGTGTATTCAACTTAGAAAGCTCAATTCTTTCATACAAAGGTTTTCTGGCACGGCGAATTCATTCCCGTAAGCAGTTTTGCCGTCGGACCCACCCATATTGCTGGGCTGGTTCCACTTTGCTGTCGGGAGGGTCAAGTCGGTACCTACTTCCAAGAACACCATATAGGACTGTGCATAGCCTCTCAAAACTTTGTCCATAGTGGTTTTCTGGTGCGCCCAGCTCATTTCCGGTGTCCGTTTTGCCGTCCGACCCACCCATTTTGCTGGGCTGGTTCCACTTTGCTGTCGGGAGGGTCAAGTCGGTACCGACTTACAAGAACACCATATAGGACTGTGCATGGCCTCTCAAAACTTTGTCCATAGAGGTTTTCTGGTGCGCCCAGCTCATTCCCGGAGTCCGTTTTGCCGTCCGGCCCACCCGTTTTGCTGGACTGGCTCCACTTTGCCGTTTGAAGGGTAAATCGGGTAGGGGGTCAAGTGGTCAAAAATAAAATTTTTCAAAAGTGGTCAAATTTGGTACCAAATGAAAGCCCTAAGTGAGCTGAACAACTTTTGTCATAGAATTGCATGCTCAAAGTGGCTGTAGAGTGCTGTCGTGGGGTGGGGTGGGGACTTAGGCGATTTTGGGTCAAAAATTAAAATTTTCAAAAGTGGTCAAATTTGGTACTAAATGAAAGCCCACATCGAACTGAACAACTTTTGTCATAGAAGTGCGTACCTAAAGTGGCTGTAGAGGCCTGTGGTGGGGTGGGGTGGGGACTTAGGCGATTTTGGGTCAAAAATTAAAATTTTCAAAAGTGGTCAAATTTGGTACCAAATGAAGGCCCGCATCGAACTGAACAACTTTCGCCATAGAACCACCCACCCAAACTTGCTGTGTCGGATTTATATACTTGCTTTCTCAACCGGAATTTAAACGACAGACATAGGCCCAACACACATATTATCCCCTTTTGTGCGGAGCATTTTGTTACTTGTATATACCGTAATCCATGAAGTAGTTTTAACGTTTGAAAGTGGTTTTAAACTCAAAAACATGATTGCCAACATGTTTCCAAGTCCAAAATATGGTCAATAATGAGTCAAAATGTCCATAATACAGTTAAAACGTGTATTTTTCGCAATAAACACGTAAGCCGAAAATTTGGATATGTTAGAAAAGTTTTGCAAAATTTACCACAAAATTACCCAAATTTCGCCATTTTTTCGCGCCCTCGGCGCGACTATCCCCCCTAGGCGTGTTAGGGGGGACCCCTCCCCCCAAATGGTAAAAAAGATAAGGTAATGGACCCCCGGAGTAACTCCTATCCTCATGCGAGAATATATATACAGGGCGTCGGTGCTCATCCCCGATTACAAGCCACTTGAGCCAGGAGTGCTACCTCTGACGATAGCTGCAACTGTGGAGGAGAGGCCAGCTCCTCAGGGCAGATGCCTACACAGTCTCCTGTTACCTTCCCACATAAGTTTTACCCATTTACCGACCAATTAAGGATGGATAGCTGGGTTGGCTAGAGCCCACGGCGAACCGATATGTGCTTAGTCCCTTGCTCAAGGGGATTTGTGAAAGCCTTGTGGTAGCGGGGATTCGAACCTCGGACTATCGGATCCGACGTCGAATGCCTTAACCACTCGGTCGGCACGGCACCTCCCAAATGGAGGGGTCGCCAACCCTCCCCCCGAAAAATTTTTTCTACCCCCTCCCCCAAATCGGCTGTCGGCCGACCCCCCCCCCCTTTCAATGCCCTGCCCCTACCTGAATTTTTGCAAATTTTTAACCAAAAATTAGCGAAAGATTGCTAAAAATCGCTAAAAATAGCTAAAAATTGAGATAATTTTTTCAGTTTTCTAACAAAAAACGTATTTCTCGACCCCCCCCCCTTTTTCCAAACCCCTTCTCCCCCTACCCCCACTTTTTTCGCCAGCCACACCTATGCCCCCCTCCCAGTTGGTGGGGGGGACGTCCCCCCCCCAAAGTATATCACGGTTTTTTTGGGCAAAATTGGGGGCATTTGCCCACTCGGCCAAAAGTTTGCCCACTCAAATTTAAATTTGCCCAGCAGTTTGCCCACTGAAAAATTGGAGCACGGAGGTAAAAGAAATGAACATTTCTATTACGGTTTTATTGCTAATTTCCCCGCTGGGATTCCTGTGTCACTGTTAAATTGCAACTTGATTAGCTTTACTTCACTCATTGTCTATTTCCAAATATGTCTCCTCGAAATGTTGCAAAATTTGTATTTATAAAAAGATAGAATGTATTTATTTATATATAGAAAAATGCAACTGCAGAATATCGAAACTATGACTCAAAACATGTGCTTAGTATATACTTGGGGAGGATTGAAAAAATGGCTGGGGTCTCATGTGCCATTGACTGGCTTTTCCCTACAAGGGGAGGTGGGGGCGCGGCTGCCCCCCCCCAGAACTCTAAAGTGTCCGGAAAATGGGATTTTGAGGAGGGCAAATTTTGAAGAATTTTTCTTCTCCCCCCCCCAAAATTCCGAATATACCCTGGGTATACCTAGACCTGGGGAGAACCGCCCCCCAGACGTCCCCCCTCCGGATATTTTTAGGCACTTTAAGCATTTTTATATTTATATATTTATTTATTTATTTATATATATAACGGCCGGGGCCGTTACCGGGGCCTGGAAATTGGGGGTCCAAATCGAAAATTTTCAAAAAATTTCTGAAAAATTTAAATTTTGCAAAATTTTTGCTATGCATACGTTACTATATATCCTTGTTTTCATTAATATCGGCGCAAAAACAAACGATTTTTAACACTTTTTGACTTTCGAAAATTCAAAATTTTGGTCAAAAAATGTCAAAAATTCACAAAATTTTCGGCTAATTTTTGGCCCTGGTCTGGTACTGGGCCTGACTACCAATGGGAGCCCGAGGGCCCCGGTGCTGCCGGGGTCGGGGCTAGGCCTCGGTGCATCCTTAGTTAGGGTAGTGCGCGTCAGCGCACTACCCAGAATAGGGAAAAAAAGGTGTATTGCGCCTCTGAAAATAGTTTTCCTTGCTACGGTTTCGTGAGAGTTGAGGTAGAGCCTTCATATTGTACCAGTAGAAACCCCTCACGAGGGGTACATGCTGTGCAAATTTGTGCAAAATTGGCCGAGCCGTTTTTGAGATATGACAGATTCAATTTTTCAATGCACGACTTTCTCCATTTCCCCCCCCCCCCCTAGGGGTCGGAGGTCTGGAGATTTCCTATACCATATGGGGTTTTTTTTTGAACAACTTTTTCCCCATTTTTGGGGAAATGAGTATGGAGTAGGTAGGGCCCCCCCATAGGTCTGTGTACATAGCAGGATTTCGATTTTGAAGATGGTCAATCCTTCTGTTCAAGTAAACTTGAACTGGGGCAGGCTGATGGGTCTGGAGGTTCAGGCCGAGGAGTGCATGGCCCCATGGTCTAGATTGCCATGGGGTATATGAATTTTGGATCTGTCCTCTGTAGTTTTCTGGGCCGGGGGTCACTAGTTAACGTGTAAAAGGGGGGGTCTGGGCCTACGGAGTAGGCAGCCCCATACATAAGAGCTGTTGGGCTGAGGTTCTGGTATTCGGAATAGGAACCCCTATATGGTGAATCTAAAGGGCCCATTAGTTTCGCTGTAGGACCTATCCATGTGGCTGGGGGTACCCTGATGGTGGTGGGCCCTACCGTGACGCAACTCCAACTTTAACCTCTTCTACACAGATATCTACAGTGAGCAGGTCTCTCTTGTATTTTTATGGGGGTTTGGGGGTGGGGGTGGGGGCACTACAGCATAGATCATAGTAGAGCGGCTCTGTCCCCCTGTGGTGCCCTGGCCAGAGGTCCGGACCGTG
>JASAND010006067.1:0-33565 GCA_030248195.1 Trissonchulus latispiculum | reverse complement strand
AATATCAAGTTGGGCAAACGTTTTGCTTTCCTTAAAGTAGTAGCAATGGAAAGTAAAAATTGTAAAGCCGGAAAAATATATAAACGATTTGCACGATTTTGCACTCAATAATGTGAAGTAAACTACATAGCTTTTTGAATCAAACAAATTATAACAAAATACTTTGCCAAAGTTTATATGGTTTAACAAAATAGGGTTTAACATTATCATTTTTCTGTTTATCATTATTTTTAGTAACATATTTTATTTAGTTGTATGATTGAAGTTTCACTCAAAATATTTTTTCTTATTGCTAGGATTCAGAGAATATGGAATAAAATCAATCACAATTGGTTCCTGAAGATATGTTGTAAGCCATAACATTTGCAAAAAATGCAAAGTAAATCTGTATCAGTAAATCAGAATCTGTAAACCTTGTTTTGCTGAGATTTTCCTTCTTACAGAGATTTGAAACCCACAGTCTGACCCTCTCTCCAAAAACAACAGTAGCAGCGATAAATCACTTACAGTAGATGGAGCATGGAGAATTTTAGATTTTAAAATAATGATTTCAGACTCTCAGGGCCAATGTAATAGCTTTCATTTTCTAGTTAAGATTCAACGCAATCATTGTAGTTTCAAACCTAGATCTAAGCTTAACAGGACATTAAAAATATTATGAGGACACTACTAGAGCGACAAACACTTAAAAAACTACACGATTAAATTGAGAATATTTCTATTCCTAGTTTTTGAGTATTTGTTGAAGTTTTCAGTTGACAAAAATTGGTAAAACTTCGAAAAATATCCTAAAACAGCAAAAAAATTCCTCCATTCAAAAATACCGGGTCAAGACCGGGTCAAAGCTCCTGACCCGGTGACCCGGTCCATATAGTGACCCGAACTGACCCGGTGACCCGGTGACCCGGTTTCATCTCTGGTACGGTGTAACATACAGTAGGGGTTTAATTAAATTTTACAGTACTTTTTGTATTAAGCACAAATCGTCTTTTATATACGTCTATCTATACTACATACCAGCTCACTGGTCTAGTCAAACAAATGTTGAGCCAAAGATATTTCAGAAAAGGCAAATGCCAAAGCTAACTTAGCAGCAAATCCCTTCCAACAATAAAAGAGCCCATGAGCGCAATCAGCAAGCGCGCTCAGACTCAATGAGCGGAGAATGCGCTCAAAAGGACCGTGTTTTCGAGCCGCACTGTATAACAGATAATATCACGTATTTTCCTGGTTCAGTAGACCGGCCGGCCAACAACTCTTGTACAACCGCTGACAGTGGTTATGTCTATAATATCAATTCCACTTCAGTTCTCCTCCATTTCATTTATTTATAACTAAGAGTAGTTTCTTTTCAGAAAAGCCTCCCTAGGCTTAGAATCAGAAAAAACTGGACCAAATGAGCTATAAAATTTGGTGCGGGTATGTTTTCAACAAAGCTGAGTTTGCACATTCCATTGCAACATTATTCGACTAAACGAAATGACTTCTTCAATTCGAAAGGAAACAGAAAAAATTACAGAAATAATTGTACAGGAGTTGGAGGAGGCCGCGGGGTAATATTAAAAAAACTTGAGTCCGTCTTTTGATTCGGCCTTTTCTTGGCGCAGAGCAAGCACACAACTTTAGCTCGTAGCGGTCAAATAAAGTTGAATCAAAAATGGACTTAAGTTCTTCTGCGACTGAGAAAATCCCAACAGCGTTTCAAGGTCGGCGACAAGACGTTTTTCGGTTTCCCCTAACGAATCGAAAACTTACGATATTTTAAACTCAGTGTGGCCGAAAACATACATACCCACAAGCCCAGCATTTAGCTCATTTGGATAAGATTTAAAGAGTTTGGGCCTGCGTAGGTTTAATGAAAAGATCATTACCAGACTTTTTAAACTTCGCTTAGAGAACTCAGTCCAACATATTTTAATCAGGATTAAGACAGCAGCAAGTAACAGAAAACAAATACAAAGGTGTGAACAGTTTTACAAGGTCAGCTTCACCAATAGTAATCATCTTTGAAATACACCAACTATGATGTAATATGATGATACACATGATACTTGGTCAAAGTGTTTGGCAGAGATGGAGGAGGAATTTACCGTGAATGTGAATCGAAAAATGCCATGAAAATCGAATCTATTGAATAAAAAGTGTCAAGTTTAGGAGCATTTTAATACGGTAATGCGTGCGTACTTGTCAGGCCCCAACATCTGAGGCCGTCTACTTTCTTTAGTCAGAATTTCATTTGTCAGAATTTCACTAGTCAGAATTTCATTTGTCAGAATTTCACTAGTCAGAATCTCATTTGTCAGAACTTCACTAGTCAGAATTTCATTAGTCAGAATTCTATTTGTCAGAATTTCATCAGTCAGGATTTCACTAAGTCAAAATTTCATTAGTCATAAACATGCCACAAGTCAGAACTATATTTGTCAGAAATTCACTTTTCTGAAATAGTCAGGCTGAATAAAACTAAACTAGTTCCTGCTACTGTTGGGCTTTACAAGACACACGTTACTTAAAGTCCCTAACAATTTTGATTTTAAGGCAATTAGAAAAGGCGAAGTCAAGATCACCAAGGTAAGATTTAAGGCCAGTGTCAATTTTTAAAGCAACAGATTAAAATAAAACAATTGTAAGTTAGTGCATTTCCAATTGGAATGTTTTCATCTTTAAAAATATCTTCATCCAGTTCATTTGCTACGTCGTCTCCAACCATTTCAGCCTTGTCACATTCAGCACTAGCTTTAGCGGTTAATCCCCGATTGAGCAAAAGTTGATTGTCGAATGCCTTTTAGAACAAAAGTATAAATTCCTAAAATGCAAAATGCTTAGACGGCTAGAGCCCAACCACTAAACATTCGTTAAGCCACAGCCGAGCTCAGCCCTTAAAAATTTTAATTAAATTTTGGATTAGAAATTGACATTTAAATACATATAAGTTGAAACAATGAAATGAATAATACAAAAGCTTCAAAAACCTTAAGTCTTTCCAGTCAAGTTTTGGCTTGTGGCATGTTTCTGACTAATGAAATTTTGACAAATAAAATAGACTTAGTGAAATCCTGACTAAAATTCTGATAAATGAAATTCTGACAAATGAAATTCTGACTAATGATATTCTGACAAGTGAAATTCTGACAAACAAAATTCTGACTAGTGACATTCTGACAAATAAAATTCTGACTAGTGACATTCTGACAAATGAAATTCTGACTAAAGTATCTAAACCTCTGAGGCCAGTGTTATCAAAATCGGGTTGCGTTCAAACCGGGTTTAACCCTAAAATTTTAGGATTGACTAAACCCAGTTGCTCAACCCGACGTTATCAAATGTTTTGAGGTTGACTTATCTTTTCCAGCGTTAAATTCGCTTCTAACTCAACCGTAATTTGAAACGCCAGTTTGTTCATCCCGGGTTAATTTAATCCGTCTTTGATAACACTGGGGTCAAAGTTTCAACCGAACCTCAACCCGGGTTGGTGTTTCATTCAACCCGGGTCTAGATGCTTGGTAAGATCGTCCCCTGGGCCAATGTTATCAAGCACCTCAAGTATCAACCAGGATTAAGATTGTGTTGAAAACTTTTAGATCGGTATTACCAAGAGTACATAATAATAAGAGTATGCCACTAGGCAAGCTCTATGTTATCAGAGCAAAAACTATGCTCTGCACGCTAACGGCCCCCCCCCCCCGCAAATTAGACCCGTCACTTCAAAGAATTTTGTGCGCTATGTTTGTGTTCTAAAGCTCAAAGCAGGCACAAAATTCGCGCACGCACTGCTTGTTTTTGAGCTTAAGCACACAAACATAGAGCGAGTGAGCGTACCCCCGTTTCGACTAGGTACTGATTTGCGCGGGGGGGGGTCCCTAGGGTCTGATTTGCGGGGGGGGGGGGTGGGCCGTTAGCGTGAAGAGCATAGTTTATGCTTTGATAACATAGAGCTTGCCAAGTGGCATACTCTCATTATTATGTACTCTTGGTATTGTATTACCAAAACCGGGTGGAATATACCTGGATTGAAATAAACGTTGAGTTTGGAGTATGGATTGAGTTAGAAGTAAATTAGCACGGGCATTAGCACAAGTCAACCTCAAAAAAATTTGATAACACTGAGTTGAACACTAGGGTTTAGCCAACCCTAAAATTTCAGGATTAAACCCAAAAATGGGTTCAGCCTGGGTTAAACTCAACCCGCTTTTGATAATATCGGCCTCATGTGACTATTAAGCGGCAGGGTTACAGGGAGACACCTTCCTCTACCCTCTCCGTCCGCAAATTAAACAATAGCTATTCCAATGGAATTAATCAGTTGTTTTAATTGACTATAAGAACCTCTCATCACACCACATCATTCCCGACAAAACAGATCCAATTTGGTCTGATCAGAAAAACATGCAATGAGAGCTTCTACCTCCACTGACTCACATTTTTCAAATATCCGCCAATTCTGCTGCCTAAGATTAAAGACAAAGAATTTTTACAGCCAGTCACTTATTTTTCTGAATTAAAATTCTCCAGAGCAAAATTTAGACTAAAATTATTTATAACATATCAGGCGCGTAGCCAGGGGGGGGAATGGGGGAATTCCCCCCCGAAATTGTGTTGCCCCCCAGGAATTTTTTCCTGCTATGTGTAAAAACGCCCATTTTTCAAAAAATTTTCGCGCCTTCGGCGCGAAATATGTGTATTGTACCGTTATACAACGTGTTTCGCGCTTAAAAACGAGTACCAATTACTCTATTTGGTGTTCTTTGACCACCTTCTGCATCATTTTGGTGCATGAACACGCACTGCGCATTAAAAATTATTGTAATTTCAACGAATACTCTGTAAAAATTCCACGAAGGTCACGAAATAGAAAAATTTCTCAGCTGCTGGGGGGCTCCGCCCCCAGACCCCCCCAAACATTTTGCATTCCCCCCCCCCGAAATTTTTTTCTGGCTACGCTAGTGTATATATATAGGTTATATATAACGTATCTGGTTCAAGGCAGTGGAACACTTTTATCTTTCAATGTCACAGTATGCACGAAACATGTACAAAAACAAAAAATTCCCTTCGTCCCTTCAGACGAAATAATCCACAGGAAAATTCGCCAATAACAAGAGAAACTACGCATAATAACTTGCATAATTAAAGCAGCGCAACTGCAACCACAGTAAGCACGAGATATGCCAGGGTATTTTTTACAGAAGGAAGACGGGCTCCCCGAAATGGACCTTCTTCCCCCTGAGATTTTTGTTTTGCCAAATTCTTGCCAGAATAAGCAAATCTGCAAAACAATTAGCCAGCTTCTAAACATGGCAATTTTTTTACTCAGTCCAGGCATTTTTGAGAAGTCTCTGCATTTATACAGTCAAAATACGTCAAAAAACCAATTTTGGTTTTTTGCCAAAGATATCCCCCTGCAAAAAATCCTCACAAAATACCCTGCATATAAACATAATTCTAGCAAACTAAAACAGACTACAAACAAACGAAAGCACTACATCTGCACACATTTAGTGCATTTAGTCCATACCTTTAGTTTTATCGCAGTCAAGATCCAGGCTATCAATATCACTAAAATCGATGAGATGAATTTTGGAGCCATCCAAGACCAAATGACAGATGCCTGGATCATAGGCAAACTCTCTCTGAAGCGGAATAGGAACATCTCGAAGCATCGAATTCTGCTTAGGCACCGGCCGACCTCGAGCAAACCGCATCCGAACTCGTTCTTCTAACGACGTCGACAAACGCAGAAGCGTATCCACCTCCCCACCAAAATAGAACAAATAGGAAAGAAAGGATTGCGGAGATCCGAAAAAACAGTTTTGATCGTTACTCGTCTGAATTCGTTGAAGTCGATATCCAATAAAGAAGACAGCGAAAGATGACGTGCAAACAGGCGATAGAAGGATTCGCTCAAATTCGGTGACTTCGAAACGCTGGAGAGACGGCAGGTTGTCCGCCAGAGCTTTGGCACCAAGTTTTTCCTCATACAGAGACAACCCGTTCCAGTGGCAGTCCAGCGAAAGAGTGGTCAAACAATCGCCGTATCGTTCGACGAATCGAGGCAAAACCGTGGTCAAGGCGTCACTTGAACCGCTCGGAAAACTGGTCTCCAGATAGCGTAGACTGGGACTATCCATTTCAAGCCGGCCGCCCAAAAATGGCCAAGGATTGCAAAAGTCTACTTGAGAAAATCGTACATCTGTATAAAATCGGTCAAAATATTTGTCGAAAAAAATCTCACGCAAACGATCTCCAGTAGAAAGGATGAAGTTAAGATATTCAATATCGTAAGAGAAGAATGGATTCCTGCTGACAGCAAACGATTCCAAAAGAGGCAATCTTAGGACACCAGGACTACCCGTTGGCAAAGGCAGGTCTTCAGGCGTCGAGATGTTTTCCTCCAATTCAAACTCCAAATGCTTGAGGTTGGGATAAATCGCGGAAAGAAAACCGAAAAATGATTCCGCGACCTCTCCGACACACAAACTCAGCTTCATGGTTTCGACCGATGAAATCACCTTATGCCGTTTCGCTATCGCCAAATCAGTAGCGTCTCCAGCCCATGTCAAAATTCCCAAAGTCAGATTTCTCAGGGAAGAAATCGAAGCCAGACCGAAAAACAATGTTTTCGTTTCCAGTGAGAGATCAGACCAACAACTGTCAACTTCGGTAAGGTATGGATTTTTGGCAGCAACCAGTTGGATCATCGGTAAATTCGAAGGAACCTTATTGGCGAACAGTTGTAGTACTCGGATTTCACCGCCACTGACGAAACGTTCCCAGGGTAACGGCACAGTATTAGAGCCCTGGATCTTGAGGTGCTTTAGGCGCGGGAAGAGGACAACATTCTCGGGCAAATCAAAATTAACAGTCGACCCGCGAATATCAATAGTCAGCGCTTCCAGATTGCATGTGGTAAGCTGCCAGTCCACAGTTCCGAAAGGTAAGGTTAGATTGAGGGAGCGAATACAGTCCGGGACGTTCACCCAATTGGACAGAAAATCAACGGAAGAAGATTTGTTGCAACGAAAGCAACAATCGATCTGAGGAATTCCAGAAGCTCTGAAGGTTTTCCAGATGTCCAAACAATTGCCCTCGAATTCGACATGGTCAAAGATCAGAGATTTCAAGTCAGGATAGCAGCGTTTGAGAGTGTCACACAAATTTGAGACAATGTCCGAAGGAATGACTATTCGATCGTCTAGATCGCCATTAACAAGACGAAGCTCAACCAAACCCTTTGGATAGACGGATAAAAGACATCCACAAATCTCGTCATCCATCGACCTCAAACGATTGCGTCGTCCCCAGATAAGTGGCAGCGTCAACGTGAGAGTATGCAAATTAGGTAAAAACTGACCAATTGATTCCATGGCGTCCAAACTGACAGGAGAAGTGATGCTAAGTCTGTACAGATTCGAAAATCTCAATCCAGTCCATCTGATGAGTTGATCCATCGTAATGGGACCAGAGTAGGACTCTTCCAATCCAATCATCAATTCCTGAATCTCCAAATAAGACTGATGAATCGCTTCATCGAATTTCTTACAAATGCATCCTTCAAAGCGAACGCGCTCTTTCCATGGAAAGTAGGAGAGAATCTCAAGAAGGATGTCCGCCGGAAGTTGCAGCAGATTCATATTTTAATCTAAATAATAAATATATACCTAAGTATATAATCACAACAAGTACAACCAAGAGTATCTGATAGACGTAAGTATTAGATATAAACTCATTTTGACGTGCAAAACACTTATACATATACGTATTATGATGTTATCATACACTAATTTCGAGCCGACGGCGCTTTTGAAAAATAGACATTTTATGCCTGGCATAGAAAAAATTTTGATGGATCCACAATTTTTGAGGGGGGGCTGGCTTGCTTCTAGGCCAAAATTCATAGGGGGGATATGGGGGTTCGAGAAGCCCTCCCATCACCGAAAATGGAAGGGAAATATTTTTAGACAAATTTTTAGGCCTTTTGTGTAAAAAACGGCTAAAAATCGCTAAAAAATAACTAATTTTAAGAGATTTTTAAGCTAAAATAGCGAAAATTTCGTTAAATTTTATGAAACTTTAGGGTAAACATGGTAAAATTTGGCAACTTTTGGGGTTACGGGAGGGAGGAGGTCGGAATTTATGGGGGGGCTCCTCTAATGGGGTGGGAACCTTCCGAATGGGGGGCGGCCCCTCCCACTAGAAGTAAGCCAGGGGAATTCCTTTGCATATGTAATATTATGCGAATAGGTACTGCTTACGGTTGCTGTTTTAAGAAAAAGTAACTATATATTTCTAACAAATCAGTCTACGTAAGGGGGGGGGGGGGTCCATTTTTGATTCATTTTCTACCTTCTCCGATCTCGTTGATTTTTACATATTTTATTGTCCAAATGGTATATTTTAACGAATTTTTAAAATTAAAGTCGTAACTCTTACGGTTGTCGAGTAATTTCACCTCAAAGTTGAGATTTCTTGTGTTAAAAATAGGAAATTTAAAACGTTGTCATTTGTTCGCGTGCGCTAAAAAATCTCCCTACAAACGTTGATGAATCTGGGCAAATTATACATTGAAATAACGCTAAAATGTTGAACTGCGGTACCATGGAGTTAGAATTTTAACTTAGTCCATTAAATTTTTTTAATTAGTTCTAAATGATTAAAATTTGGCTTGATGCTCAAGTCGTGTTAAATTTTAATGCTTCAAAAATTAATTAAAAAATTTTAAAGGCCTAAATTAAAATTCTAATTCCAGGGTACCGCAGTTCAACATTTTAGCGTTATTTTAATGTATAATTTGCCCAGATTCATCAACGTTTGTAGGGATTTTTGGCGCACGCGAACAAATGACATTTTAAATTCCTTATGTTAACACAAGAAATCTCAACTTTGAGGTGAAATTACTCGACAACCGTAAGAGTTACGAATTTAATCTTAAAAATTCGTTAAAATGTATATACCATTTGGACAATAAAATATGTGAGATCGAAGAAAGTAGAAAAAATTACCTAAAAATGGCCCCCTTAACTGGGGTTTTTCTAGGAAAAACAGTGGGGGGAAGAGTGGGGGGGGGCGCCCCCCCACTAGTGGGGGGAGGTCCAAATGTGGGGTAAATAAAATGGGTTAAAAATGCTAAAAATACAGTATATGTTTTCCACATATATATACTGCTAACTTAGCTTAAAAGTGCTCAAAAAATAAGTTTTAGCACCAAAAAGGGCGATTTTTGCAAATTTTGACCAGAAATCCTAAAAAATTGGCAATTTCCAGGCATCTTAGGGTGAGTGGGGGAAACGCAGAAGAGGGGCACCCCAACGAGTGAAAAATCCCAGCTTATTTCTGACTTTAAACTTGCGGAATTATGTAAGGTAAAAAATTGGTAAACTTCTAAAATTTACTGGATCTTGGCCCTAGTGAAGTGACTTGCCTTATGATTGTCCCAGCGCGTCCATAAAGCATATAAGTGGTAGCAGTATTACCAAGAGTGCATAATTGCACTATTTCTAAGAAGAAGAGTAAGCCACTTAAAGGCCTCCTCTTCTTGGCATTGCGTAACGGTGCTCCGACTACAATACGCGAAGGTTCCTCCGATTGGTCGGGGAGGGTCGACAAACATAACCCCCTCCCCGTTTGGTGGAGGGGGTTGGTAGCAAAAAGAAGTCCCCATTAGATGAGGGCTGGCTTATTTTTACCCCAACTCGGTGACCTCCCTCCCTAGGAATAGCTGAATCTGACTGGCTGTTGGCGACCCCCCCCCAAGGGTGGTTGCATGTAGTCTGAGTAGTTGCTTTTCAGGAAAGCCTACCAGTTTAGAATCAGAAAAATTGGACCAAATGACCTATAAAATTGCTTTGCTAAACCCCAACGGGGACCCATTTTGGAAATAAACAGAAACTACCGTAATCTTGTGCTATATCCCTCCCCACCAAACGGGGACCTCTTCTCGGCTATCCCCCCACCAAACGGAGGAGGTATATATTCTTTGTCGAACAGAGCGCCCCCCCCCCAATCAAACGGTATTGTGGGCGGAGCACCGTTAAGCAAAGCCAAGAAGAGAGGCCCTTAAGTGGCTTACTCTTCTTGTTATATATTGTGCAATTATGCACTCTTGGTATCACACTACCGTATTATGCCAAACAGTGGCAAGCCCAATAAAACGATGGGTGTTTTCCGTGGGGGGGGCAGGATGGGACTGTGAGTCTCGGTCTAGCCCATCAAAAAGTCTCGGTTTTGGACCGACACAGGAAATGTCTTGAAAATTTCAAATTTCAGCGAAAATTTTAAATCAATATTATAAAAACTAACTAACCAGGAGGTGCGGAAACCGCATGTTTATGTGTTAAAGTCCCTATATAATATATACTGAGTTTAGGCCTCAAAAACTGCAAGAAACTAAGTTTATATAATCCTCAAAAAGCCCAAATGGCTAGTCTCGGTACCCTGTTCTCGGTCTCTGTCTCGGTGGAATTTTGGTCACGCCCAGCATTTGGGGTGGGTGGGCGCCTTTTTTGGATTTTTCAATCCTCACTGCAACCCACAGCATTTAAAATCTAAAGTTTGTGAAGAGCCTACTGGGTTATTTTTATGCCAAAATTTATGGGGATGGGCAACATGGGGAAAGTTCCGCTGCCACGGTGCAAATCTTCCCCCGTGCAAATCTTCCCCCGGATATGTAATGAAGTTGCTAGTCTCCAGAGACAGAAAACGCTCTGCTCTCCGGTCTAGTGACAGAAAACGCTCTGCACTTGATTACACGGAAGGTCAGCGCGTCCACTTGCTAGAAGTAGACTTAGGCACCGGATCTCCGAAAGGTGGTGTTCCAAAATCAGAGATTCCCTGCAGCCAACCTTTGTAGGGGTCTTCTTCGTGAGTTCGTTTGTTGCACTGGATTCCAGCTGATCAGCAAGAGGGGTCAGCGCTTGCTTGGATTTGATCGCTGGATTGATACTGGGTCTTCTGCTCCCTGACCAGAACTTACCTTTGAGTAGTCCTGATCCAATCTGTAGGCTAACGCGCCTGACTTTTAGAGACAATCGCGCCTCTCTGTTCTGCTTTGAGACTATAAGTCTTGACACACCAATTATTTACTACACTGATTACAAGTACTATGGTTACACGCTTTGGCAAGATTACAGGTTACAATATTAAATGCGTTACTGACAGGGGTCGTTACAAACTGTGCAAAACAGATACAATTACAGATTCAGTACAGTATACAATTTACTGTACCAGAGTTGCCAGTTACACGCTTTAGGTTATTACTAATATTATCCTAGGTTAGGATAATATTACCCAAGTTATAGGTTTTAGTTTAGGGACAAGGTTCAGTGATACTTCTTCTTCTTCCTTTTCTTAAACTCTGTCTTCACTACCTAACTATTACACTGTCTCCAACTCTCTACTAACCAAGTACCTATATGCTTTCTCGTGCGCCTATATGCTTGTGCTGTGCGACTCTTTATCCGTCCTTACACACGGATTATCAAACTACAAATCAGCAAACTACAAACAAACAATTATTAGCTTAAATAAACCTGGGGTCGGTCTATGGGTGAGTCCCCGAATCGTTGGACACTGCTTTCCCGAAGGTCGGCTCCAACACCTAGACAGGGTTACTGTACGGAACTGGCTTTTTGAGGAAATATAGAAAGTGGGGGCGTCACCTGGTTCTGCCTTACTTATTCCTGATTAATATAAATTTAAACAACTACAACAATAAAGTTCAATAGCTCGGATGGCTTCTTCTGTCTTCAGACTAGCTGCTGGCTCTGGCTGAATGCTAAGCTCAAGCCAGAGACGAAGGGAGCATAGCTCCAGAACCGATAACGATGCTTAGGGTGAAATTGGCCATTTTACACGAACAGTTCAAAAGTCAACACGTATGCAGTACTTTCAGACGGTTTTGGTTTCCCAACTTGAACTCAGGTGCCTGCGAAGTCGTCTCTGTTCTTGACCCTAGCTGCGGTCTAAATCCACAATGTACCTACAGTGATAGATTCCACGAATGATACTGATTCCTGACAAGATTCACTTCCTGGGATCACTTCCGGATCCACAATCCTCAATAACCACTAAATGACTCTGACTACTGGCTCCACGATAAGACTGGTCTCTTCCACTGACTGCTTCACTACTGGACTGCTCACGACTTCGAATCCGGATCAGCGACTGTCCGCGCACCTGAATCAAATGGGTTAAAACCCATTAGTACAAGATTATGGTGCGGGAATCGAACCCAGCAACCATTACTCGTTCCTTTGCTTTCTAGACCCAAAATGTGGATTTCGGGCCCCATTTGGACTTGTAACTTGAAGAGTTGACTAGAATCTGCTGGTTATTGCCTGTTTGACAATATTAACCGTTTCTGGTAACTTCCCGTCACCAATTGAGGCCTTCCTGGCCTCTGCTAACTTGTATTATCAGAATTTAGCCAAACTTGCCGCAATTTCGGCTAGAACGAAGTGATTCGTAAGGTTTCCACCTTGGGCCCGGCTGGGCCTGACTGAACTGGTACTTACACGAAATGTTCCTGAGAAATGTACAAAAACTGTGCTGTTTGCGACCTATACTCAGACTTCGTTTGCTTTTGTCTTTTCTTGCACAGATCGGCCTTCTGGGGCCGTTTTAACGTGAAAACACTGATTCTGACTAAAGTTTTGCACAATCTTTAGAGAAAACCGTAAGACTGACTAATAGGGACGTTTTCGGCCTGTGACTGGCCTGATTTCGTTGATTTGTCACGGGAAATGGGTTCATTTCCCGTGACCCAAAGATTACATCAAATAAGTGTACGGAACTGGACATTTTATAGTGCATTTCTGATATTGGAAGATGGTCATGTGTTAATTACTTATAACAATTGCCCTAACTAATGCCTACCTACCTACTTATGCTAACTAACCAAGGTCTACGTAATATTAATGTTGACTTGCGAACTAACTAAAAACTACTTAGTATTAGTGTTGACTTTCGGTTACCTGGGGTTCTAAGGCAAAATCCCTATTAATTGATTACTTGCAGGTTTGGGACTGAAATAGCGGATTCAAAATAGAACCCGCTGGCTGGCTGGGAATGAGTTTTTGCATGTTATTAGTTTAACTCAGTTTGAGCAAAAAGGCAAAAACTCACTCACTCACTGTCTTAGCAGCCATTCTACGCAGTCCCTACTTACCGACCTACCGACCTATCCGAACTAAATAGCTAACTACTGTTCCTCGTAACTACCTAAGAAGCTCGGGGAACCGTACCGAACCGCTATTCGATCCGGCGCTGGCAACCCTGGCAGCCAGCCGAGTGATAGACGCGCAATCTACCACCCTTTCACTTGAGCTTGTTTAATTTTGAGCAAAACTGGCATATAAGGTAACGAAATTTTGATGAAAATGAATTTGAGTGAAATTTTTACATTCTTGTAGAGTTTGAAAAACTGAACATTTTTTGTGCTTACAGCACCAAAAAATGTTAAGTAATTTGTGAGGAAAACTTAATTAAAGTTTACTTCTACATATGCATAATTAGCACATCTAATGTATTAATTAATATGCACACACGCTGAGTTGCTACATTGCTTCCTTATATAGACTGGCTTAACCTCGTTCTAATTGTAGCCCGAGTAGCTCAAATGGATGAGCACTGGATCACTAATCCAGAAGACCTGAGTTCGAATCTCAGCTCGGGCCTACTTCTTTTCTCTTAGCTTGGTTCATCTTTTTGCCTCTTACATGGGAGTTTATGTGATTACGGTAACGACCGTGAACCCATGCTAGTTTTAAACCAAGCCCGTTGATGTCCCTCTCGTAACTGAGCCTAGCTATTCCCATTTATTAAGAACTTCAATTAATTAATACAATGAGACTACAGACATTTTCCTACCTAGTACTCAATAACTACTAATCCGCTAATCGGATGTTTACTATGTAAAGCTAAGTTTTTGGATTAATTCCGCAATAGTTTAAACTATTCTTTTCTGGTCCTGCTTTGGCTAATTCTGGATTCCGTGAATGCGACTCATCCGCCCCCTAATCGCAGGGCAACCTACGCGGATGACCGGAAATCCAGCAAGTCTTGCAGACCTAATGGGGGTCCCCGTGACCCTAGGCTGCTAAACCTGCCTAAACTGCCAAAATTACCTTTGTTTCCTATGCATATTGTTATGACTTTCACTCCAAAATAACACTTTTACGGCGATTACACATCCGACTAATAAACATTACAGACTTTTAATTTATTTATATTTTGGGGTCCAAATTGCTACTCAATTTGGCCCATTTTCCTGCCTACTATCTGACTACTTTACTCATTCATTCTGGCAGTCCCAATACCCTTATCGAACAAAAGGGGGTTTACATGGTGTGCCCTCATTCACACTCACAATTATACAATTTTGACTTCTAATTCACACCTTGAAAAGGAGGCTAACTCTGGAACCTCACACGCCATGAGGGGTTTACCCAGGCAGCCACTTACGTAAATTTGGGGAGTCTCGTTCACACAACACATTACAATAATATTGGCACAGATAATTATACAAGCAAAATACGTCCTAACTACTTCCTAGCGAGACCTACCTACTTATAGTATGCATATTGCTGCCCCAATTCAGGCATAAGTTTGAGTTACATTTCCCAGTATTTTCCTTTAAACTTTGGAACTTTGATAAGAGAAAATTTTGTTGGATTTTAGGAAACTTTGGTAATTGACTTGAAAGCGGAACGAGTAATAATTGCTTAGGCAATTATTACTAAAAAACAGATCACACCTACACTTCCGCTAAGGACAGCTTCAAATTAAGTAAATTAACACAGGGAATTCGGCCGTTCCCTTTTAAAACAACTTGATAATTAATGATAAAAAATGATTCTGCGTTTTAATGCCTACTGATTTTCTTGGATAAGCCGAACCACACACAATTACAGTTCACGACAACAATGCATAATTACAGACAATATTGTTAGCTTCAATAGCGCCTACTTTTGCGAATATGGCCGGCAATTCCTAATTGCCGGCTGTGGGGAAAACAATCCCTAAATTAACTCAGTTCTTAATATGAGGTCATGACCAAGGGACCTCCTACCTCAGCTTAGGGGGTGGGTCCCCACTCAAAATCCCAATTCGTAATTACAAACCCCAAAAACATCAATACAGACAAAATATTTGGGCATAAGCCCCTACAAAAATTAAGGCCATTCAGGCCGTGGCTTGGTTGCATGAAGTTGATTTTAAATAAGGCCCGAAGGCCACAAAAAGGTAAAGTTTTAGGCCAGAAGGGCCCTTTAAAATTCCCTAAAAATGCGTTCCTGGTGTGGTATTTTGGCCGAGCATAGTGCGCTCATCTGGCCCTCATCGTGTGGTGTTCGTCGTGTTTGCTCAGCTCATCCCTTCTGACCAGTGTGGGTCAGAAGGGGCCCCTAACTCGTGTACCTAACCGGGGAAAGCACGTCTTTTATTCCCGGCCAAATCGCTGGCACAACGGGAAGACGTGCTAGTTATAGGGGGGAGGTAAGCGACCGCTCTCGGCCGAGTCTCAGACGAACACTGAAAGAAGTCTGAAAATTTTCAGTGAGCTGACAGGAGTCTGACAGCTCACTGGTGTTTACTTTTATTCGGGCTCTCTTTGATTTTTATTGGAGCTTCCAGAACTTTCTGGAAGCTCCCTATGTTAAAGCGTGTGCCCAACTCGGGCTGGCCACGCGGCTGGTCCGTTGGAGGGGAGATTAATGAGATAATAGAATTATTACCCTCCAACTGACCCCAAATTTGATGGATTTCCCAAGCCGAATTTTGGGAAACTTTGCAGACTTTTTGGTTACCACGTAAAGGTAACCAAAGGGGAAGATACTGATTTTAGAAATGAAAGTAACAGAATTAAAAAACGAAATTGTGCAAAATAGAGGCCACTCGGGGCCGAGTATGAAAAAATAAATATTAACTGCCACTCTGGCAGTGTTGTTTAGTAAAATTTATTTTTATTATTTTTAGGCCTTCCCTTGTCTCCAAGCCCCTTTCTTTCTTTTTGGACTTGACCTTTCGGCCGTAGACAAGGGAAGCCGCCCGTTGACTCTAGCAACAATTGTCCTTCCTCGCCAAGACTCTAAGTCTAACTAGAAAGGAAATGGAAGGGCAATTGTTGCGTAAAAAATATGCATACTAACAACTACGTAATTTTTCAGAAAGTAAAACTTAGAAATTCGTAATCTACGTACCTACTTACCTAAGACTAACTACTTTCGTTTCTTTTGAATTACTAGGGAGGGAGGTAAGCCCCCTCCGAACGTAATTTCACACTATAGTTATGTGTTAAGATCCTTTCTGCGAGGCAAGTCTCTGCTGGGAGAGAGCCAGCAGAGGCTCTGGGGGTGTGAATGGAAACATGAATGGGCGTAACCTCACACATAGTTACGTATTGTTAGAAGGTCACCCAAGGCCAATATTACAAAATTAAAATGTAATTTAGACAAAACTTCTTTTACTTATAACTTTCGCAATATTGGGAGTTGGGCGACCGGGTTTGGAGTTTTAGAATCAGCAGAGAATTGCCTTTCAGATAAGCCCAACTTATATTTCGACCAAAAATTACACAAATTGACTAATTATTACCTAATTAATGCAGAATACACCTAATTAGTACCTATGAACACTAATTAACACTGTTTCATGCCCCTAATGGGCGAATTGTGGCCTTATTTTGACCCATCCTCCAATATTCACACTTATTAACTGCGTAAAACGTTTTAAACTCGAAGTTTCTTGTTGAATTGCTGGTTATTAAGCAACTTCCTTCTTTGAACTTATTTTCCTTGATGATTTTCGACTATTTTAACTAGTTTCTGAAGGATTTTCTTGACAATGTGAGGCCTTATTCGTGGCCTGGGAAGAGTAACGACTCCTCCATTATACGGAAAACCGTATTAGGGCCTATTACTGACCCGGGAAGGGTAACGACCCCTCCGTTACTGACTGATAGCCTACCTAAGTTTCCTTAATCTACGTTCTGCTGGGATTCTGTTCCATTTTCGTATCGTTTGCGTGCGCGTAGTACCATTTTTCTGGCTTATTCCTCCTATTTACACTAGAACCTATGTTCCTAATAACGGATTTCTGGGGGGTTTCACACTGACTGGCAACTCTGGTAACTGCAAGACAGTTACTTTATATAATGCTTGGACGTTTCACGTTTCACATCAAGATTTCACAAACACACCATTCATAACCAACACATTAGAAACTCAGATCAATTCCCTCAAGAACCATGACCTACTACAGATTGAGCTTTTCCTTGAGCCCCTTTTAGGTTTTATTTTTCCTTTTCCATTACATATTTCCTTGTGAGGGCGATAAATAAAAAAAAATTAAAAATAAAAAACTTCAAGACCTCCTTAAAAAAAAAATAAAGAGGTTTAGAGAGTAACAGCAACAGGGTTTTAAAAAAAAAAAACAAAAAAAAAAAACAAAACTCCTTTTTCAGATTCACACGATTTACCCAATAAAAAAAATTAATTTTGCCCAAAAACCTTTTTGTTGAAAAAATAAATGAAATTAAATTCACAAATAACTCTAAAAAAGAAACTTTCATTCATGGAGTTATAACAAACTACAAAGCACTGGTTTTTGCAAAAACAGATTAGTCACGTTAAAGACTGCACAAATTGCATTAGCCGGTCAGTTCGGATTTATATTTGGCATTATCTATGATACGCCTTCATCGTTCTGCTACATTATTCCAGACAATAGGTAATACACTGCCGTATAAATATCAATTTGATTCAAACACGTAAGGTACTTCGGGAATCTGGCAACATTATCAGACAGCTTGGCTCTTTTGGTAATTCATAAATTGTCTGCACTGCAGCATAATATACATTTAGGAAGTGCCCATCATGACAATTTCTTGCTGACGGAATTCACATAAAGGTTAGCCACATATGTCGTACATATCAAGTTTCAATTTTTATTCCGCGGATATTCACCGGTTTAATCATATCAAAAGTACATAATACATAAGAGTATGACAAGCGTCACACTCTATGTTATCAGAAGCTGAGCCATGCTCTGCACTCTAACGGCCCACCCCCCCGCAATTGCGTACCTAGTGGACCCCCCCCCGCAAATGAGTACCTAGTACGCAATTGCGTATGCTCACTTTTTCCAATAGGAAGGAACCCCCCAGCAAAACAGACCTATCATTTTTCAATTGACGAATGATAGGTCACATTTGCGGGGGGGGTTCCTTCTTATTGGAAAGTGAAAGGAAAAAGTGACCCTCCGCCATAGTGCGAATTTTCATTCTGCCAAAAATTACGCGAATCCATTGGTAGGTTTTGAGAAATCAATGTTCAAAACAAAATAATAGCATTTTCGCTAAAATGGTTTTCGGCGAATTCGCTAGCTTAAAGCAACGAACTCTAGGGAATAGACATTCACAAAATGTGTAATTGGACGATGTATCGATTGAGTATAAATAAGTCAAAATTATCTGCAAAATTTGGCAGTATATAATGTTGGAAAACTGATTTCTTCGAAAATGGCCACTTTTTGACCCCAAACATAGTTTTCGGGTTATACTGCCTTAACCGCTAGAGATAGCTCAAAGGTTGTAAAAGCAAAAATGTTCATTTTGGTGCCCTCTTTCCAGCCATCACAACCAATCCAGTGTATCGACTACGTGCTGAGAGAATAATCGCAAAAACCAAAACCTTCTTATCTTTTTACACCTAAAAATCCGGGTCTGGTCCCAGAATGTTACAGAGCACGAAAATACTGTATTTGGAAAGTTTCATCCACTTTCATAAAAACTTGAAGCCTGTAAGGTCACATTTACACAAAGCGATACCAGCATCTTAAGAGGGCTGCTGTGATAGCCCGCTGTTGGCATGGAAAGGCCAATCAGCTAAACCTGGAAATTAATAATGAACTTTTCCTTTTAGATATAAATTGTTCCACAAAATCAAATGGATCTGCTAAAGCTTCCCAAAGAAATCCTTGTGAAAATCTTGTCCTATATTCCTTGGCGTGATCGCGTTCCCCTGGAAGGATGTGTTGGAAAAGACATTAGTATGGCGATCCTCCAATCCTATTCTGAAGTGGACGAATTGATGATTGGGTTGGAAGAGTCTTATTCTGGTCCCATCACAATGGATCAACTCATCACACGGGCCAAGTCAAGATTCCTGAATCTATCAAAACTTCATCTAACATCCCCAATTAGTTCTGATTTATTGCCAATAATCAATCACTCTCTGCCTAATTTACATACTCTCACTCTCACTTTGCCAGATCCACCGGACTGTGAACACAAATTGTCCCACTATCTCGCTTTAGTTTCTCCATGCCTGGTAGAGCTTCGTTTTGTAAAAAAAACAGAAGGCACCGACACAGCTGTTTTTAACGAATACGATTTATCAGATTTCTGTAACGGTTTGAAACGGTGTTGTCCGAAACTCAAATCACTGATTTTAGATTTGTGTACAGATCTTTTAGTAGGAGTTTCTTTGAAAATCGATTCTGCTACATTTGACCGAATTGACTTCAATTTCTATTGGAATTTTTCACCTCACCAATTAACCTTCTGGAAGAATCTGCCCGATTGCGTCAGATCCCTTAATGTGGACACTTTTCATCTGACAACTGAACTTCTAAATGCTATCATAAATAAGTACAGTTCTGGTTGCGTCCTCGAAAAACTGACCATTCGTGATGGTAGAATTAAAGTTTCCGATATGCCAGTTAATTTACGAATTTTTCCCTGCCTAAAGGAGCTCAGCATTTGTATAGAATACCAGGACTCTGACTGGGAGTGTCTAGCTCGAGGTGGTCAGTTGCGAACTCTGAAATTTTTTTTCCCATATATCCCCTGCTTTGTCCCATACATCCCCTGCTTTGATTCAAACGATTCAACGATTCAAACTATTGCAGCCAATAATCCGAATTTGACTGCAATTTGCATGGAGCCTGGCCCAAGCGGGCTTGATGGAATGAGTTCTTCCTTCATTATTTTAATGGTGTCTATTTCCTCACTGCGAAAGTTATCCGTCGTAAATATGGGATGGAAAGGCTGTGCTAGTGATTTGGAAGCAGTTGAAAACAGTAACTCCAGTTCTCGTCTCAAATCACTGACGATTATTCTTCGCCTCATCGAATTACCGGAATCCTTTTTCCATGTCTTATCTAAATTGTGCCCGAATCTAAACTATTTAAAATTGAATATTAGCAGAAATGGTTGCTTTTATTGGCGAAACAGTGAAATTCCTTGTATTTTAAAATTGCCGTTGCTGGAATCGTTTGAGATAGGCACTCCTGACTCGTTCAATTTAAAGCTGAAACTATTCACCGGAAGTTGTCTGAAAAAAATAGCAATGGCTCGAGCTCAGGAAAAATTTCATAGGCTGCGTCTTTGTTTTGGTGCTGCCTCAAAATCCTTTTACAGTCCTTGGCCACTATTGGAAATGCTTGATATGGAGAGACCTAGTTTACAACATCTGGAAACGACAATTCCGAACGATCAGTGTCACGCCATCTCGTCCTGTCTTCCACGATTCGTTGAACGATACGGCGACTGTTTGACCTCTCTTACTTTAGGTTTTGCTTACGATGTTTCTGATCGCGAGAAGTGTGCCTATGCAAAAGCCTTGACGGATTGTCTTAAGTCTCTTCAACGGTTGGAAGTGAAGGAATATTCTGATTCGAATCGACCATTTTTCTCAGCCTATTTTGTTGGTTATCGATTGCGCCGACTTCAGCAGACCTTTCAAGCTGGCGACACTTTGGAATTACCATCCCAAAACCCACCTCTCTCCTATTCGTTCTATACGGGCGAAGAAAGCTGGCATTATCACCTTAGAATCAGCCTAATTTTGCGCTTGTCTTTGCCACTAGAGAAATGCGTTGGGATGCGTTTTTCCAAAGATCGACCTTTATCGCCAGAAACCTCTCAGCTTCTTAATCCTAACCCAACCCCTTATTGTGATTTTATTCCAGTTCCTACTGCTAATCAGATGATCTTGTATGGCACCAAAATTGAATATCTTGACTTCGATGTTATTGACAAACTAACCCTTTGTGAATGAAACGAAGCTTTTCACTCAGTAGAAAATCTACCATTGGTTGTTTATTTGTCATTTATTGGGTGTGCACATGCATATTGCAATTAATGCACACATCTATTTGTCTTATGCTTCAATCTTTAATGTTTTCTCAGTACAATCTCTTTTCATTGGCAGCCTAACGTGGCGATCTGGAAACAGCACTACATATTCAGCGGGTTTGTTACGGATTATCCTAATGCTTTAGAATGCAATTTTGACTCCTTGGCGAACACCGTCAAGCTTGATACAGAACAATACATAGCTAACACAAAATAGATTTTATTTCTATTACGAGTAACCCGATTTTTTCCAGGGATGGAAGTACATATAAAGATGTCGATATGTATGCGTGCCATATAACAAAGTCTCTGCTTTGAGTTGAGTTTCGCTATTTAAATTTCTTTTTGTGAAGACGTCAAATGAATTTCCATATAGTACAGGGGAGTAGGTATGCTGTTAAATTAAGAATTACCCCCATTTTTGTAGGGGAATAAGTCTACATTTGCAGAACAACTGGAAGTGGTTATGTCGAAATCAATTCTACTTCAGTTCTCCTCCATTTCATTTATTTACAGCTACTTCTAGTTTCGTTTCAGGAAAGCCTTCCAAGTAGTGTTGTGCACAGGCCCAAGTCCACAGTGTGTGACAGGCCGGCCGGTCAAATACAGGCCAGCCGGCCGGCCGGTGACAGTTTTCAAATATCTTATATTTTTACTTGTGTTTTGGATAGCCGGCGAAAAGTAGCACCGGCCGGCCGGCCGGCCGCTGAGGGCCGGTACACCGTCCGGCGCAGGCCGGCCCACGAAAAATTGGGCCGGTGAACAACACTACTATCCAAGGCTTAGAATCAGAAAAACTGGACCAAATGAGCTATAAACTTTGGTGCGGGTATATACGTATGTTTTCGACAACGCTGAGCTTGAACATTGCAAAATGACTTTCAATTCGTAAGGGGAACAGAAAAAATTATAAAAAACAATTGTACAGGAGTTGGAGGCTGCGAAGTCACAGTAGAAAAACTTGAAGTCCGTCCTTCGATTCGGCTTTTCATTGGCGCCCAGCACACGCTTCTGTTATAAGCACACAACTTTGTGACTGAGAAAATCCCAACAAGGTTTCAAGATCGGCGACAGTAAGTTTTTCGGTTCTACTGAATCGAAAACATATATACCCATAAGTCCAACATTCACCTCATTTGGACAAGGTTTAAGGAGTTCAGGCCTGGATAGACTTTTAGGAAAAAATCCTTACAAATCCTTGCAATACTATACAGAACTTCACCTAAATAATGCACTCGAACATATTTTAATATCAGGATTAAAACAGAAGCAGGTGACAGAAAACAAATACAAATATGAGAACAGTTTTACAAGATCAAGATCAGTTTCATCTGAAATCACCATCTTTCAAATACACCAACTATGACACGATGTCGTACCTGCGCAATGTGTTGACTGTTGGCAAAGGGAGGAGGAGGAATTTTGTTGAGTTGTACCATGTAAATTGAACCGACTGCGTAAAAACTGTCTATTTTCCGACATTTTCAATACGGTAAGTCAAAGTCAATTCCAATTCAATTCAATTTATACGGTCAAAGTAGCAAATCAAATTCAATAATTGTTAGGACCCCAAATCGGGTGCGTACGGCACCTCAAGCGGTAGGGTCACGGTCAAGAGGTCGCCACTTTCCAACACTTCATTCCTCCGCGAAATAGACAATATTCCAATCGGATTAATCTGCTACCTTACCCAAAGTTTTAAAACCTCTCTCCCACTCCCTACATCAGACTCGACAAAACAGATGCAGTTTGCTCAGCCCAAAGGAAATTAGCACTACAACGTACAACTTATAGTATACTCTGGAAAACTAAAGCACAAAAATACATAAAAAGACTGCAAAAGCGAGCATTACATCAGCACACGATCCCCCACACCCAACGGGAAAAACGGGAAATCACCCTTTCTAGTGGAGTCCAGGTCCAAATTGTCAATATCGTCAAATTCAAGTAGTTGGATCTTCGAGCCATCCAAGACCATGTGACGATTGCTTGAGACATAGGCAAACTCTCTCAGAAGTGGAATGGTCACATCTTGAAGCATTGAAATCTTCCTAAATACAGGTCGACGTCCAGAAAACCGCATCCCAGTTTGCATTTCAAGAGACGAGGACAAACGCAGAAGCATGTCTTCATCCCCACCAAAATAAAACAAGTAGGAGAGTAGGGATTGCTGAGATTGTGGAGATTCCAAACAGTTTTCATTCATGGTCGTCTTGAGTCGGCGCAGTCGATGACCAACAAAACAGGCAGCAAACGATGACTTATAGATCGGTCGCTTACAGAGAACGCAACATTCCGTTAATTCTAAATGTTGGAGGGAAGGAAGACATTCCGTCAAAACTTTGGCGCCAACTCTCTTCTCATGCTCAGAACACCATAGCCAATGACAGTCCAACGAAAGAGTGGTCAAACAGTCGCCAAACCGCTCCACAAATCGAGGAAAATAAGTGGCAATGGTGTTCGAATCGCTTGGAAATCTACTCTCGAAATAACGCAGACTCGGACTATCCATTTCAAGCCGACCGCCCAAAAATGGCCAAGGACTGCACATTCCCGATTGGATAAATCGTTTATCTGTATGAAATCGGTCAAAATATTTGTCGATAATAATTTCTCTCAAACGATCTCCAGTTGAGAGGACAAAGTTGAAATATTCAATATCGTATGGGCAGGACGGAGTCCGGCTGACCGCGAAGGATTCCAAAAGAGGCAATCTTAGGATGCCAGGACTACCCGTTGGCAACGGCAGGTCTTCAGGCGTCGACGCGTCATCGCATAATTCAAACTCTAGATGTTTCAGACTGGGATAAATGGCAGAAAGAAAGCCAAAAAATGACTCAGAAACCAGTCCAAAACACAGAGTCAGCTTCATGGTTTCGACCGATGAAATCGCCTTCCATCGTCCCGCGATTGCCAAATCAGCAGCGTCTCCAGCCCATCTTACACAACCCAAAGACAGCTTTCTAAGAGAAGAAATCGAAGCCAGACCGAAAAACAATGTCTTCGTTTCCAGTGAGAGATCACAACCACAACTGACAACTTCAGTTAGGTATGGATTTTTGGCAGCAACGAGTTGAATCATCGGTAAACTCGAAGGAACCTTATTAGCGACCAGTTGTAGTACTCTGAGTTCACCGCCACTGGCTAAACGTTCCCAGGGTAACGGCACAGTATTCGAACCCTGGATTCTGAGGTGTTTTAGGCGGGGGAAGAGAACAACATTCTCGGGCAAATCAAAATTAACAGTCGAGCCGCTAATATCAATAGTTAGCGCTTCCAGATTGCATGTGGTGGGCTGCCAGTCCGTAGTTCCGAAAGGTAAGGTTAGATTGAGGGAGCGAATACAATCCGGGATGTTCACCCAATTGGACAGAAAATCAACGGATGAAGATTTGTTGCAGCGAAAGGAACAATCGATCTGAGGAATTCCAGAAGCACTCAAGACTTTCCAGATGTCCAAACAATTGTCCTCGAATTCGACATGGTCAAGGATTAGGGACTGCAGGTCAGGACAACAGCGTTTGAGAGTGGCACACAAACTTGACACAATTTCCGCCGGAATGATAATAAGACTGTCCAAATCTCCATTAACAAGACGAAGCTCAACCAAACCCTTTGGATAGACGGATAAAAGACATCCACAAATCTCGTCATCCGTCGACATCAACTGAATGCGTCGTCCCAAGGCAGGTAACAATAGCAATGTGAGAGTATGCAAATTAGGTAAAAACTGACTAACTGATTCCATGGCGTCCAAACTGGCGGGAGTAGTGATGCTAAGTCGGGACAGATTTGAAAATCTCACCCCAGCCCATCTGATGAGTTGATCGATTGTGATGGGACCAGAGTAGGACTCTTCCAAGCCAAGCATCAATTCCTGAATCTCCAAATAAGACTGAGAAATCACATCATCGAATTTCTTACAAATGCATCCTTCAAAACGAACTCGTTCCTTCCAAGGAAAGTAGGAAAGAATCTCAAGAAGGATGTCCGTCGGGAGCTGCAGCAGATTCATATTTTAATCTAAATAGTAACATACAAATTGGAGAAGCACTGGAGCCACCACTGCCAGAGTCGAGGTAGGAAAGGAACCTCCACCTCTTTTGGAAAATTTAGGTTTTGCTTATGTAAATTTGTGCGAATAGGTACATATATACTGATTACGGCTGCTGTTTCTGATCAAATGAGCCCTAGTACATCCATAACGCACACAAGTCGGGCATTCTCCCCCCCCCCTTTTTCGGTTCCCCCTCCACTTTTCGGAGCCCCCACTTTGCCCCCCCTACTTTTCGGCAAGCCCACACCAACTTTTTCGGGGGTCGCCCAAGAGAGTCAAAAAATTAAGTTTTTGAGGTCAAATTTCCAAAAGTTTTCATAGTTTTTTGCTAACTTGTGGACTTATAAGTTCATTTTTAGCTTAAAACAGTGATTTTTTGCGTTTTTATTTTAAAAATGCGCGATTTTTACTAAAAATTTAGGTATATTTATACTTTGGGCTGGCCCCCACCCATACCTGAACGGGTGGCCAAATTTCACTGACCCTTGTGGAAGCAAATTTGGGTACCCCTTGTGAGAGCGATTTTTCTTAGGGGTCCTTTTGAAGGCGATTTTTAAGCGATTTTTGCCATTATTTAACAAAAAACAGCTATTTTTTTAGCAAAAACGTGTTTTTTCGGATGTTTTTTCGCAAAAAATAGTGATTTTAAGTTAAAAATTCCGGCGAAGCCGGAAAATTTTTGGAAATTTGTCGTAAAACCTATTTTTGGGCAATTTTCTTACCCCTTGTGGCCAATTTTCTTACCCCTTGTGGGAGCAATTTTGCGACCCCTTGTGGACGACTTCGCCGAGGGGAGGGAAATTTCCCCCTTTCCCCCTCCCCTTGTCCACCTGTGCCCCCACCGCCCCTCCCGTTTTCGGAAGCCACCACTTTCAAAACCGTAAAAGATGTCAGTAAGTGGTAGAAGTATCACGCTACCGTATTATGCCAAACAGTGGACCGCACAATAGAACGCCCAAAGGCGTTTTACTCCGGGGGAAGGGGTCAGGTTGGGAGTAACAACGGTGTCGGTCTCGTCCATCGAAAAGTCTCGGTTCTGGACCGACACCGGAAATTTCTTGACAACATCAAATTTCAGCGAAAATCAATGTTATGAAAACTAACTAACGAGGAGGTGCGGAAACCGCATGTTTATGTGTTGAAGTTCCTATAATCAGTGGCGTAGCCAGAAATAAATTTCGGGAGGGGCACATCCTAAATTTTTTAACATCTACAATAATTTTCAAAATCGCTATTAGCTCGTTTCATTCTTTTTTCGCATCACTTATACATATACGTGCCAGCTAAACATACTGAAATTCTCAAAGGTACATGTTGTTGTACAAAACGTAGCAGCTGCGCGGGGGGGTCTGCCCCCCAGAAGCTGGAAAATTTTTGTAAATTGCAGCAAAAGTCATAATGAAAACGTTTAGAAAGATTAATTACCAATTCGTATAAATAAGGATTGTGGTATTTTAAATTCCTATATAAATTCGCTTACTGAAACGATTGTTAGACAACAATTGCTACAAACTGTTAGATCATAAGTGCAAAATGTTCGACCTTTAACTAAAATAGGCAGCCCCCCCAGCTAAAAGCCAGACCTTTTTAGAATACGGCAGGGGTGAAACCTATTTTTTCAGAGCAAATTTTGTAAAAATTTTAGTAACTTTAGCAGTGTATTTTGATGTGCAAATAAGTTTTCCTGAGTTAATTAATAAAATTCGCGCCAACGGCGCGAAAATTTTATAAAATTTCCTCCGACAAGGCAAATTTTCTGGGGGGCAAATTGGTTTCGGGGAGAGGAATTCCCCCCTCTGGCCCTCCCCTACCTACGCCCCTGCCTATAATACTGAGTTTAAGTCTAAAAAACTGCAGGAAACCGAGTGCAAGCCTAACTGATAGTCTCGCTCGATCTCGGTCTCGCACAAAAGCTGAGGCTTGTCTAGTCTCAGTACCCTAGTCCGGTCTCTGTCTTGGTAGAAGTTTGGTCACGCCCAAGCCTGGGGAGAGGGTGGGCGGCTTTTGGAATTTTCAATCCTCACAGCAAGCCACGGCTTTTAAAATCTAAAGCTTGTGAAGAACCTATACTGGCTTATTTTTATGCCAATATTTATTGGGGGGGGGCTATGGTGGTTCACCAAAAATGAGGGTATATTTTTTGAAAATTTCTTTTTCGAATTTCCACGTTTTCGTTTGCTTAAAAACCGCTAAAAATCGCTAAAAATGACTAATTATAGGTGGGTTTTAGGCCAAGATAGCTAATTATAGGTGGTTTTTAGGCCAAGATAGCGAAACTTTCGTTAAAAATCCGGCGAAAATATAGGATAAAAGTAGTAAAATTTGGCAGCTTTTTTTGGTATTTGGGGGAGGTAGGAATTTAGGGGGAGGTTCGTCGAATGAGGGGGGGAGGTTGCGGAGTGGGGGGCAGTAAAAATAAGCCAGACAGACCTAAGGAGTTAGTGAGTGACCTAAGACATTTCAATCCTTAAAATCAATGGTTTGTTCTGGATATGTAGGTCTGTCGTGGGCAATTGCTACTTGCCGAGCAGCTTGTTGTGCGCAGAAATTTAGTGAACATGAACAGTCGAGCAACCCCAGTACCACTAGCGTAGTCAGAAAAAACTAAAATACAAGTAAAAATATTATATATTTGACAGTTTTGCAGGCAGATTGTAGCAAGTTTAAGGCAATACGCGGCAGAAACTGTCACAGTTCGGCCTGTATGTGGTCGGCCAGCCTGTCCTCGGCCGGTCGGTCCACTCTGGCAGGACCTGGGCCGGCCGGTCTATAAAGGCCGGTGCACAACACTACAGTGGGGGTAACGAAAGCGTATCTTGAAGATAGAGACAGACCGCGACCCCGAGCCCCGTTGATCAGGTCCCGGCCACGAGCCCAAGTCCGTCTGAGCTCAGCTGAATTTTCAGTTTACAACATCTACTTTTAACTTCATCAACAGAACATTTTTTACCAGAGTTTTAAGAGTTTCAGTTTCAGTTTTGAGACAGCAAAAAACGTAATTTCTAAGCCATAAACATCAAATTTAAAGTTACTCTAAGCAAGCAGTGCTATAAAATAAGGCAGGGCGGACCCGTAATTTTGAAAACGTGTTCCAACCCAAAGAGGGCCGTGAGGACTCTGGGTCTGGACCTGAATCTTTTCAAAATTGTCTGTAAGACAGTTTCTTTTGGGCTACCAAAAATAGGGGGTCTGACTCCTGGACACCCTACTTAGATACGCCACTGTAAATGAGTCAAAAATGTTACCGGCGTCAGCCCTGCGAAGCCGTGACCTTGCCTGCATGAATCCTATTCCTGGACTCATGCGAAAATAATCTGACTCGTTTAACTGACTCACTTTTAGTTAATGAAGCGCTAACGATGAATCTTGGTCAAGAAAAAGTAGTTTTAGCTTTTAAAATATAATTGCAATCCGGGGAAAAGCAGATCAACTGAATGCGCAATCACCCACAATTTTGTGCGTAAAATACAAAAGCAAAAATGACAGAGTCTCTTAAAGTCTCTCTCTTGTCCCATTAAATATATACAAAGATTGCTATGAGAAAATTTTGTAGAAAGCTTGTGTACCTTATATTCAAGATTGACCTTTCACCTAATCCAGTCACTAGTAAAGATGGAAGGGACTGTTTTAACGACAGGTTCGTTCTATTGATGGTTCTAGTCACTGAAACTGAAATTAAAACTAGGTTTCTGTTTGTACAGGTTTCAGTCACTGCAACTGAAACTATTTTGAGAAGAGACCTCTGAAACTGAAACATTTCTAGACAGCCGACTGAAACTATACTGGGTAAAAGACTGAAACTTGCACGAACTTGTTTCAGTCTTTCCTTAAATCTTGAAATTTTCACGGTTTTGAGCTTAGATTCTGTTCGCATTGCTGTAAGAGAGGCTGAATAAACATTAAATTATGCTTCACTATTAACTCAGAGAGCTGGAAACCGTTCTTTTTAAAGCGAACTGAAACTGAAACTCCGACTGAAACTAAAACTGAAATTATTTTACGTTGCCTACTGTAACTTAAACTGAAACTATTTTGGTCTGCCGACTGAAACTGAAATTATTTGGAACCACCGACTGAAAAACTGAAACCAAGATCGGCTACTGATACAACACTAGTTCGTTCTCACAAGGGAAGACTACTACATAAGCATGAACAGACATGTTTTATTGCCACCGTTAATTACCCTTTTCAAATGCTTGTTACATACTTCTTTGAGCATTCCTAAGTCTACAGTCACCCTCGACTAGAACTAAAACCACAGATCAAAACAGTATTCTAGACCGGAGACTCGTCTCATCGCTGCTTCTTCTATCTAGTTTACTACATTTGGCTTCTTCCAACCTGATTTTATACTGCACTAAAACTTATTCAATCGTAATGTGAATACAGTACAAAAAGACATGCACAGTTGGATTATTTTTAATAACACCACACCATCAAAAGCCAGACTTTATTCAAGAGAAGATTATGATAATGATAGAACTAAGTATACCAACAGCATAAGGCAAACAGCAAACACAAGGCAATAAATTTCATTCTAATGTGACAGCTACTTAGGTTTGTTCAGGATTTCTACGCCGGGCTCGGGCCCAGTGTCGGCCAGGAGAGAGTGTTTGAGGCCGGCCGGCTGACGACTTTTGCCCGCAGGCCGCCGACCGGAATACAAATTAACAACCAGAAATTTACAGTTTAGAGCAACTAAGCTTAAAATGAACTCCAAATCTAGCGGCCGACCGGCCGGCGAATACACCGCGGCATAACAACCAGAAATTTACAGTTTAGAGCAACTAAGCTTAAAATGAACTCCAAATCTAGCGGCCGACCGGCCGGCGAATACACCGCGGCATAACAACCAGAAATTTACAGTTTAGAGCAACTAAGCTTAAAATGAACTCCAAATCTAGCGGCCGACCGGCCGGCGAATACACCGCGGCATAACAACCAGAAATTTACAGTTTAGAGCAACTAAGCTTATTCCAAATCTAGCTATGCTAATTTCCTATGCTATGCTATGCTATTTTTCTAATATAGAATCCAAAAATCAATATCTTAGCAGTCATAATAGCTGCACTCCAGGCAGGTAGCAGGCCGGCCGGCATACATACATGCTCACAGGGCCGCCGGGCCGGCCTCAAACACTACCAGGAGCCCGCTACTCTGCCCGATCAGTCCGCCACTCTTCCTGACTGCGTTCTGCATTTAACAGTGGTCCATAGCAAGCAGGTCCCCCAAAAATAATTTTGAAAGGCTTTCCTTTTTAACCGTAACTAATTTGCTTTTTTATGGAAACTTTAACTGCGTTTTGCTTATTTCTATGCTGCCTTTTAAAGCCCTGCCAGCCTTTGCGCATCTACACAGTCATCCGCTAGTGAAGGGCAGCCTGAACGGGAATCTAAAAACGACCCAGAAACGTGAGCTACAAAATCTGCTAAAATGAATTCGTTTGTTGAAAAATGGAATCGGCTTGCTTAAAGCTTGTTGATTGTTTTGAGTCTGCAAAATTTTCAATTTTTAAGTTTCAATATTAGACAATAAAACCCAAAACGATTAAAAACACAAGAAAAGCTAAAATACAAGAAAATCCAAAACGTGAAAGTACCTTCAAAACTGGGACACTGAAACACCAAGAATGAACAACATAACATAATCTCACTTGCGATCAACTATATTACACAAGCAAGAGTACACAATACACAGAAGCAGGAGCACAAGAGTCATATAATGAATATAACAACGCAAAACATATCCAATAAACACGAACGGCTGGGCAAACCCTACCGCAATTGCTCTCAGTGGTAACCCCATAAGCAAAGTGGTAAAAGCGGGTATGCTCACTACAGATGAGCACGGACCAGATTCTTAGGACCGGCCAGGCCCACAGCACAGCCAAAATTTTTCGGCCCGCCCCGACCCGAGAGCTGACAAAATTCGGCCCGCCAAGAGACTTTCTAAAAAATTTTTATTAACAATATAATTTCAAAGGCTTCAATGTAACATGGAAACGTTAAATTATATACGCTACCAAATGTTAATTTTTGCTGCAGAATAAATAGAATGAGTATATAAATGTTTAGCTGATTATAGAGCTTTCACAACATTTTCTAGAGTCAAACCGGCCCGTTTGGGCTAGCGCCAGCCGCACTTTGTTATTTTCCGGGCCGAAATGCTTATCTTTAACGCTCCCCCACCTCAGGTTTATGCGCTGAAGCGCAAAAACACAAGCAGTGCGTTGGCATAAACTATGCATACATATATGTTTCGCCACTTTGAACCCAAATAAGGAGTTTATTTACCCAATTTAGTTTTGTTCAGAAGAATCTACTTAGCAAGTCAACCTTTAGCGTGCTGTGAAAATGTCAAGCCTACTATACTACTGCATAATTTCGAAGGCTGCCATTAGTGATGGGCACTGGATATCCTGATATCCGGATAAATTTTATATCCGGATAATATCCGAATTGAGAAAAATATCCGGATATCCGTGTACATTTCAGTCAAAACAATGAAAAATTAGCAAATTCTTGACAAAAATTTCAAAAATTGTAAAACATTTTTCAAAAATTCCTCTGAACATATATTTGAAACGAAGGTTGCGGCTTGGTTGCATGATAGAAATTCATAACCTACCCAAAAATTGACAGAACAATTGAAAATTTAACCGCAAAATCGAAACATTTTCTTTTAAGTTTGGAATAGGCGGATAACCGGATATCCGTTAATGCAAAATAGGCGGATATCCGGATATGAAGAAATATCCGGTGCCCATCACTAGCTGCCATATCTATATATACGTACTCATGCGTCACAGGGCTTATTGCAGTAGGTGGACGGTGCGGTGCCCTCCCCCCATAAAGGACCTTGCCTCCAAAGATTCGTTCCCATCCCCAAAATCGTTCCTCTCCAAACCAAAGGGTGCACTTTTTGGAACCAAATTTTGTCAAGAAAAAGTCGCAGAGAAGGCCACATATTCAAAATTTTTCCGCTGCGTCAAAGATTTTTTCTCATTTTTTGCCTTGTGACCACTAAATCTGCTATTTTTGCGAAAAATTAACTTTTACAGTGCATGAAAGAAAAATAGCACTATGTACTTTAGCATATATACTTTTAGAAACACTTTCTTCAACCCAATTCCTTGCCCTCGGACTTTTGGCAGCCCCCCTCAAACAAATCCCTGTAAAGGCAGCATTACGCACGACTGTCTTGATAGTACTAACTGCAAGATTATAGCAAATTCCCGGGTTCATTTTCGTCATTTGTTAAACGGTAAAACTAAAACTACGCAACGTAACTTTCTATATCTTCCTTCGGTACCCCCACACTTTCGACGGCCTCACATTTTCGCATGTCTACAGACAAACACAGACAATCGAGATCCAAAGTAGTATATAAACAGCAAACTGGCAAAAACATAGAAGAATACATATGCACAGTACCTATATATACACGTCAAGCAGAGGATAACATTGGGGGAAAGGGGGCTTGGATCTACAAGACCAACAAATATATTCTCAAAAATCGCTAGAAATCTTCATTTATCATTTGTTTTTGGCCAAAGTTTAAAAATTTTGGGGTAGCCTTCTTTAAACGATTGGAATATTTAAGGTACAGAGCCCTCGTCGGTGTAGGGAGATATATATACAAGAACCAAAAATGCTCCTTCGTCGCATGTAAAATACATATGAGTACTCTCAGGCAGGTTGTACAAACACGGAAACTAGCCTGTAAAATGCATATGAGTGGCGTTGAGGTTGTAAATTAAGGAAAACAAGTTGCAACGGCTTAACATATGAGCCTGTCCTACAACGAGGCTCATATTGGCGTACGTATGTCATAATATAATTTGTCGATATTTGACCTTCATATAAATAGCACGTAAAGCTTTTCATTATAAAATTGTCCTTCACACACCTTGTCGCTGAGACACTGTGCATACGCATTATACGGCATGCCACTCTGCGCTCTGACTCAGAGCCATGTGGGGAAAGCATTACGTATGTGAGAGTAGTGTGTCATAGTGTTCCGAGAATACAGTAGGTGTACTATAGTGCTTCCGGAAATAGTAGGTGCCACGGTGTTTAGGGAAACATCAGCTTGCATGTACAGTTAAACTTGAGGTGTCGCAGTTCACTTCGTTCTGTCCATTTCTTTCAAGCCACAATGTTAACATGTTATGTCTATTCATTCGTTTTTTCTTTAAATGATGACCTGATGATCTTTAAGAAGGCTACTGTGACGCCAATATGAGCCTCGTTGTAGGACAGGCTCATATGTTAAGCCGTTGCAACTTGTTTTCCTTAATTTACAACCTCAACGCCACTCATACAGGCTAGTTTCCGTGTTTGTACAACCTGCCTGAGAGTACTCATATGTATTTTACA